>PVIH01017984.1:27297-40074 GCA_004025045.1 Sigmodon hispidus | reverse complement strand
AATCAATCTCCCCAAGGACCCAGCAATACCACTTCTGGGTGTATACCCTAAAGAGGCACATTCACACTCCAAAGGTATTAGCTCAACTATGTTCATAGCAGCATTATTTGTAATAGCAAGAACATGGAAACAACCTAGATGTCCCTCAACTGAAGAATGGATTAACAAACTGTGGTACATCTACACAATGGAATACTACGCAGCAGTAAGAAAAAATGATATCGGAAAAT
This sequence comes from Sigmodon hispidus, assembly GCA_004025045.1. Lineage (NCBI taxonomy): Eukaryota > Metazoa > Chordata > Mammalia > Rodentia > Cricetidae > Sigmodon > Sigmodon hispidus. The sequence goes on along the minus strand of PVIH01017984.1, from coordinate 39,844 downwards.
TCACAAGCAAATGGATGGATTTGTAGAATATCCTCCTGAGCGAAGTCTCACAAACTCAGAGAGATAAGCAGGGGATGTACTCACTCACTAGTGGTCTCTAAGCAAACAAACAGGAAAAAAAGCCAAACATGCCCAAGCAGCAAACCACAACCACTGAACAGCTTGGGATCAGAAACACCCTGGACTGACCCTTCAAACCCCACTCCATCTATAGGAACACCTGACTCACTCTTGAGGGAGGGGGGACAAAACTGGATTTGGCCGGGAGTGAAGACTGATCCAAGCATTATTGGGCCAGTGTGACCATAGGACTGTCTGCTCCCTGCTCAGGGAGGGGATGGGGAGTTGCAGAGAAGAAAAATGATCAGATGTGGTGGGAGGGGGAAGGGATCTTGAATAAGGATATACAGGGATGGAAAAAAAATTCAGAGGGAAAGCTGAACACAAAGAAAATATATGTGTAGTAATCTTATTTGCATTTCCACCCTTGATAAGCCATGCTTATGATTCTTATCCTCTGTATAGTTATTGTTATCTCTTCGGCATTTTAAAATTCTTTTTACTGTTTTTTTGATAAATACAAAATAAAGAAGGAAAAAAAAAAAGAAAAACCGTGTCTAAAAAAAATCAAAATGAGATTAAATATACAAAAATGCTGCATGGAAATAAAGGCAAAGTTAAAGATGAAAACAGGTGAGAACTCACTGATGGGACAGAATATTCCTTTGTGTCATGGGGTGAGAAGGAGGGACAATCTACAAATGTTCACAGCATGAAGCCTACTTCTGTCTCCTCAGTGTCAGACAGGCATATCAGTAACATTGGGGACTTTGCCCTGACTCCACAGCTATCTCCCTTGGTAATTAATAAATGTCAAAACATGCTAGTTTGTTATAACAATTTTGATGAGGTTTTGTAATATAAAATGTTATGAGTATGTAATATGTTGAGTTTATAGGTTAACTTCTGTATTTTCACATACTATATAGATAATTATAGGCACATATTTAACCAAAAAACAGGGTGTACAAGAAAAGATCATTGAAAGTACAACCAAAGTAAGTACAATTTAAAAAGACAATAGTACTTTGTCTTAGTTGTTGTTTTATTGCTGTGAAGAGACACCATGATTATGACAACACTTATAAAGAAAAACATTTAATTGGAGCTAGCTTACAATTTATAGGTTTAGTCCACAATTATCATAGTGGGAAGCATGGTAGATTATAGGAGGACATGGTACTAGAGAAATAGGTAAAAGTTCTATATCTGAATTTTTAGGCAGCAGGAAGAAAGTGCTAGACTGAGCCTTGTTAATGCAAAGTTCAGTTTTGCAGAGAATCATGAAGTTGGCATTACCTATCTGCCTTGAGAAGTATGCTTCATAGATTCTTCAGGTTAGAGTCAATGGCTCCTGGGGCACTGTGTGTCTTTCAGCTCCTGAGAAACTGATGTAGTACTTCAGGTAGTGAAGCATTCAGGCCACTTTGTGTTTCTCTGTATGTTTCCTTAGAAATCAAGGAAACATAAATGCTTGACATGACAATTGATCTTAGACATTAATCTATGGCCTTTATAAAGTTTTTACATATCTTTATTTTAATGAATTGAAAACTTAGTGGGGTGGAGTCTTGCACTCTGGTCATTACTCCCTTTATTACAGTTAACCATAGGTTTTCTTTAATCAGTTTACACTTTATTAGTATACCTTTTACTTCAAAGGATACATTATATAATTTTCCTTACTCATCTTTATTCTTCTTTTGATTATAAGTCTTCATAATTATGCCCATTAATTGCCAAGAAACACTATTAATATTAATCTGTCTGAAAAATTTTTTGACTAAAGTTGTCAATCATTAATTCTTTAATTTAGCCTCTTTAGACTTTTACCAGGATAAGACCAAGTTATAGTGTGTGTGGTATACTACTAGTCTTGTATACAGTTGAGTAAGTTAATGTTCATGATTTAGTGAATATAACAACAGAGACATAAATAGACCCACTTATCTGACTCTAAAACTTTATTTTGTAAGCACTGTAATCTATTTCCTTACCAAGGTCACTTTTTTGGTCCATGACATGTGGACTCTAGGCATAATTGTCAGAACACAAGGTGCAAATGGGCTGATTATGACTTCTACCAGTGTTCATGGTGTCTAGGGCTTCTCCATATAATTAACATGGAAAATGTTGTACAACTGAGACACAGGACAACAGTATTATAGTTAGATGGCTTATACAGTGTTGCATCATTTATTGCTGAGATCAAAACTAAGGGTACAAAATATTGTGACTTGTTTGACTAGTGCAAGGTGAAGACATGATCAAAATAATAGGTTCATAATTCTGTTATGAACTAAAAACTCATCCAGAATGGTTGAAAGATTAAGAAGAGAAGATCTCTGGCGGGGCGATTAGACTTGGAAGAACAGAGGGAAAAGTGAGTATCTGGTCATTTTTTCTCAAAATAGTAAGAACTCTAACTAAGACAGGCCTCATGAAGTTTTCTTTAAAGTTAGCATTCCTTTGCTCTTTTCAATGTTCGGAACTTATTTAGTCATACTTATGAGGAATTATGAGTGCAGCCTCCCTGTCATTACTAAGAGACACAATCTCCCAACAAATTTCTTAGTCTTTACGTTCTTGTAACCATCCTATTCTTTCTTGTTATGATTTTCCCTGAGCCTTAAGCTCAGAAGTTATGTTGTATATGATATATTGAGGCTTGGCTCCCCATCATCAGTTGATCTGTGCGTTATGACTCTGGTTTTCTGAAATAGTTTTTGTTTTTATACTAAGAGAAACTTCTTTGATGAGGGATGAGAGTGCCACCTAACTGTAGATGCAAGGATAAATTTTAGAATGCAGATAGGAATTAGTCAAGGTCTAAGGTCCTCCCTTTACGTGCATTTTCTTGCTAGCCCAGGGTAGTTGGCAGGATTTTTAGTACCAGGAATAATTTTCCTCCTGTTAATTGAGCTATAAGTCCAATTAGGCCACCACTCAAATATAAGAGCTATTATTGCATCTTTAAAGTTATCTTACCATGTGCATCACTGTTCTTTCTTTCTTTCTTTTAAGAATGAATATTTTCTTTTTATTTATTTTTAATATCATGATATATAATAAAATTGTTAGAATAGATTAACATATGTTTATATGTCTATAATTTGCTCTAATGCTAAATTTTATTTAAGCTCTTCTACTAAGTGTAATGAACAGCTCGAGAAATGTATAATGTAAAACTATAGCAGAAAAACATGAAATTGAGTGATCTATTCTTTTGCTTTCTCTTTGCTTTCTCTTTTCTCTGTGATCTTATCTGAGCTGTTACAGTTCACTGTGTATTATACATTTAAAAGTAGAATTATATTGCCAATTTATAAGCCTTTGTAAACTTTTTGTTTATTGGTAAACTTTTAGAAACCCCCCCCCCCGAGAATAGAATGGCAAAAATCTCTATGAGAACAGACTCAGTTCAGGGTTACCTCCATAATATAAGTGATCTGGCCTGAAATCTTTCATTGGATAGTTAGATTTTTTTATAGTTCACATGCTCAGACTTTTCTGCAAATTTTCTCCTTCTGAATATGACTTTTCTTGTGCTTTTTTTCATCCTTCTTTAATAGAGGGTTGTACAATAAGATGTTTGGATTCAATTGTGAGTCATCTTATTGATGTACTAATTAACCATTCCCAGCCTTAGTTCCTACCTTAGTTGGCTTAAATTAAGAGTCAAATTTTATCTGGTGAGTTTATTTATTAGATAAAGTGTCGTTTTAGGCGCTGAATATGTTTAGCATTCAAAAATATCAATACTTCTATAAATTCTATGTATCAAGAAAGGAAAGTCCTGTGTATTCAAACATCTAGGCAGAGTTTCTATTAAAGTCAGCTAATGCTCTAGATACAAGCTGTATAAATTTGGACTGGCTTCAGTTATTACCTTTGTAAAGCTTGTTCATTAATACAGAAAGTGAATGGAAGGGGTGGGAGGGGGAAGGAAGCTTGAACAAGAATATACACAGATAAAAAAATTTATAATGACAGCTTGCTAAAACTATTCATGATTTCCTGAATACATTAACACTTTCTAATTAAAAAAAACCTGAAAGCTACATTTATACAATGGGGTGTTACTCAGCTGCTAAAAACACGGTGTCATGAAATTTGAAGGCAAATGGATAGAACTAGAGAAAAAAATCATCCTGAGTGAGGTAGTCCAGACTCAGAATGGCAAACATGGCATGTATTCACTTATAAGTGGATATTAGTTATAAATTATGAGATAATCATGCTACAATGCAAAAGCCCAGAAAGGCTAAGTAACAAGGAGAGCTCAGTGCAAAGATTTACCTGAGAATGAAAAAATAGAATAGATGTTGTGGGTGGATTGGAGGTAGGTGGGTAACAGGAAAAGTTAGGTGGAGTGAGGAGGGGGAGAGTACTGGGAGACATTACTGGAATTGGGAGCCATTTGGGGGGCAGGATAAAAACCTAGTGCAAAGGAAACTCCCTGAAATCTGCAAGGTGACCCTTGTAAAGACTCCTAGTAATGGGGATATAGAGCCTGAATCTGTGATCTTCTGTACCCAGGCAAGGTATCCAATGGAGAGATTGAGACATTAACTCAGTCATGAAGCTTTTGACCTGCAATTTGTCCTGTTTACAAGATGTGTTGGAGGAATAATGGCACAGAACCTGTGAAAGTGTTCAATCACTGACTGGTCCAACTTGAGACCCATGCCACTAGAGGGATCCCATGCTTAACACTGTCTTGGGGTCCAGAAATCAGAGGCTGGAGAGCCCAAAGACCCAGAATGGAACCAAGCAAGACTGGCAAAAAAGTCAGTGAAATGATTCCTAATGATATTCTGCTAAACTCACAGACCAGAGCCTAGCATATTCATTGTCAGAGAGGCTTCATCCAGCAATTGATAAAAGCAGGCACAGAGAAGGATAGTCAAACCTTAGGCAGAGGTCAGAAATCTTGCAAAAAGAAGGAGAGGAAGCATTGCAGGAGGCAGAGAGCTTAAGTATGCCACAAGAACACAACCCACAAAATCAACTAACCAGAGCTCATTGGGGTTCACAGACCCTGAACTAAAACTTAGAAAGCCTGTGCAGGCCTAACTAAGGTTGTCTGAATGTTTGTGATACTGTATAACTTGGACTTCTTGTAGAATTTCTAACAGGGGAAACAGGGGCTGACTCTAACACTTTTGCCTAATTTGAAGACCCCTTTTCCCTACTGGTTGCCTTGCCCAGCCTTGAGAATATTTGCCCATTTTTATTGTAACTTATTATGTTATGTTTGGTTGATAAACCTGGGATGCCTGAACTTTATTTATTTATTTATTTATTTATTTATTTATTTATTTATTTATAGAAAATCAAGTCCAGATGAACTCCAAACTATGGCCAAAGCAAACTTAGAGGTGAGGGAACCTCAGGTCCTGGGCTGCCCTCATGGAGAATCACTCTCTGGTGGGGCAGGGTCATCCCCAGAGTCCTGATCTCAGATTCTAGGCTAGCAGGCAGACAGGTCCTAGACTAAAACTGGAAGGGTCCTTCCCCAGTGATTCTTCAGAGAAGGGACCTCCCATGGCCAGGCCTCACCTCCAGGGCCTCGCCTGCATCATCATAGACAGAAGGACTTTGAACCCTGTCCAGAGCAAACTCAGAAGTGAGAGAACCTCAGCTCCTGAGCTTCCCTCATGGAGAAGCCCTATCAGGGGGCCAGGGTCATGCCCAGGGTGCTGATCTCAGACTCTTACCTAGCAGGCAGACAGGCTCTAAGCTAAAACTGGAATTGTCCTTCCACAGTGATTCCTAGCAAAAGGGACCTCCAACAGATGGGCTCCATTGCCAGGGTGAGCTGTGTCATCATCATAAATGGACAGACAGACACCTTTGAAACATACAGTCATGTCCAGAGCAAAGTCAGAGACTGTGCAGAACCCATTTTCAGAGAAGAAGGGAGACACGCAAGCCCTCTAGCCACAACTGATTAAGAGCTTACTAAGTGTGAACAACTGAAGCAATGGGCAGAATCCACTAGATGAATACATATAACAATATAAAGAACAAGACAACATCAGAATAAACTGGTGGTTCTAAAACACTAAGACCTGAACAAAGCAATGAAGAGCAAACAAAAGGAAACAACATCAAAAATACTTTTATGAAGGTTATAGAAACCTTAAAAGAGGATATAAAAATTCCCTTAAAGAGATAGAAGAAAACACAAAAAAAAATGGAAGAGATGAACAAACCCTTGAAAGAAAACCAAAAAAAAAGGTAAACCAAACCAAAAAATGAAAGAAACATTCCAGGAACTAAAAACTGAAATAAAAGCAATTTTAAAAAAAGGCACAAAATGAAGCAAAGATGGAAATAGAAAACCTGAAGAAAAAAGCTGGAACTAGAGATACAAGCATAACCAAGATATTCCAAAGATGGAAGAGAGAATCACTGAAGTGGAAGACTCAGTAGCTGAAATAGATATATCAGTCAAAGAAAATACTAAAACCAAAAAGTTATAACACAAAATGTTTAGGAAATCTGGGACACCATGAAAAGACCTAACTTGAGAATAATAGGAATAGAAGAAGGAAAAGAATACTAGCTCAAAGGCACAAATAATGTATTCAATAAAATCATAGAAGAAAACTTTCCTAACTTGAAGAAGGAAATGCCTATAAAAATACAAGAAGCTTACAGAACGCCAAATAGATTTGAATCCCAAAAAAAGTCAGCGTGCCACATTATAATCAAGACACAAAACATACAGAAGAAAAAAATTAAGAGCTGAAAAAGAAAAGGGCAAACTTACTTATAAAGGCAGACCCATCAGAATTACACCTGACCATTCAATGAAAACAATGAAAGCAAGACGATGTTGGATAGAAGTTACACAGACACTGAAAGACCATGGCTGCCAACTTAGACAACTGGACCCAGCAAAATTATCTGTCACCATAAATGGAGTAAACAAGATTTTTCATAACAAAGTCAGACTTATAAAATACCCAGCTACGAATCCAGCCCTTCAGAAAGCATTAGAGGGGGCTGTCAGCAGAGTCCCAGTGCACTCTGGAGCAGGGGCAGATTAACTCTGCTTGTCACCATACCCACAGCTCCTGCTGAGGGAATTTGCATGGCTACCCACCACCACCTTGAACTGAGCTACCCAACAACTACAGGGGTCTCTGAAGGACAGACTCAGTCCCCGCTCAGAGGTGAGGAGTGGTCATCAGGCCCAAGCGCCTATATCCCAGCCTGGGAGGGAGAGTTGAGCTCCCATAGCTTCTGGTTCCATTTCCGGGACCAAGTGCTGTCTGCAGAGTCCCAGTGCACTCTGGAGCAGGGGCAGATTAACTCTGCCAGTCACCATACCCACAGCTCCTGCTGAGGGAATTTGCATGGCTACCTACTGCCACCTCCAACTGAGCAACCCAACAACTACAGGGTTCTCTGAAGGACAGACTCAGACCCCACCCAGAGGTGAGGAGGGGTCACCAGGCCCAAGTGCCTATATCCCAGCCTGGGAGGGAGAGTTGAGCACCCATAGCTTCTGGTTCCCTTTTCGGGACCAAGTGCTGTCTGCAGAGTCCCAGCACACTCTGGAGTAGGGGCAGATTAACTCTGCCAGTCACCATACCCACAGCTCCTGCTGAGGGAATTTGCACGGCTACCACCACCATATAGAACTGGTGACCCAACAACTACAGGGGTCTCTGAAGGACAGACTCAGACCCTGCCCAGAGGTGAGGAGGGGTCACCAGGCCCAAGTGCCTATATCCCAGCCTGGGAGGGAGAGTTGAACTCCCATAGCTTTCGGTTCCGTTTCTGGGACCAAGTGCTGTCTGCAGAGTCCCAGTGCACTCTGAAGCAGGGGCAGATAAACTCTGCCGGTCAACATACTCACAGATCCTGCTGAGGGAATTTGCATGGCTACCCACCGCCACATCAAACCGAGCTAACAGACAAGTACAGGGGTCCCTGAAGGGTAGATTCAGACCCTGCCCAGAGAGGTGACAGGAGGCACACAAGCCCGAGTGCCACAACTGACCAGGAACCATCCAATCGTGAACCACTGAAGCCATGGGCAAAAGTCAGTGCAAAAAATTACATAATAATACAAAGGACAACATGGTAACTCCAGAAGAGAGTGGCGATCTTACAAATACAAGACCCGAACTGAGCAATGAAGAGGAAACAGAAGGAAGCAACACCAAAAATTCCTTTTTGATGATCATCGAAGCACTCAAAGAAGATATGAAAAAAAGCCTTAAAGAAATAGAAGAAAACACAAAAAAAGTGGAAGAGATGAACAAATCTATGAAAGAAACATGCCAGGAACTAAAAGCTGAAATAGAAGCAATAAAAAAAAGCACAAATTGAGGCAAAGATGGAAATAGAAAACCTGAAGAAAAAAGCTGGAACCACAGATACAAGCATAACAAACAGACTTCAAGAGATGGAAGATAGAATCTCTGAAGTGGAAGTCTCAGTAGCTCAAATAGATATATCAGTCAAAGAAAATAGTAAAACTAAAAAAGCCATAACTCAAAATGTTCAGGAAATCTGGGACACCATGAAAAGACGTAATTTGAGAATAATAGGAATAGAAGAAGGAGAAGAATACCAGCTCAAAGGCACAGATAATGTTTTCAATAAAATCATAGGAGAAAACTTCCTTAACCTGAAGAAGGAAAAGCCTATAAAGATACAAGAAGCTTACAGAACACCAAATAGATATGATCCAAAAAAAGTCAGTGTGCCACATTATAATTAAGCCAAAAAACATACAGAACAAAGAAAAAATTATAAGAGCTGCAAAAGAAAAGGGCCAACTCACATATAAAGGCAGACCCATCAGAATAATGCCTGACTATTCAATGGAAATGATGAAAGCTAGAAGGGCTTGGTCAGAAGTTATACAGACGCTAAAACAGCATGGCTGCCAAATTAAAATACTATACCCTGCAAAATAATCAGTTACCATAGATGGTGTAAACAAGGTATTTCAGGACAAAGTCAGACTGAAAGAATATCTATCTACCAATTCAGCACTACAGAGAGTATTAGAGGGAAAACTCCAACCTAAGGACCCCAGATATACCCAGGAAATCACAAACAACCAATAAGTCCACAGAAGAATAACCTAGAGAAAGGAAATACAAACAAGTTGCCACCAAAAATGGCAGGAAATATGAATCAATGGTCACTAATTTCCCTTAATATCAATGGACTCAACTCTCCTATAAAACGTCACACACTAACAAGATGGATACAACAACAGAAGCCATCCTTCTGTTGCCTACAAGAAACACACCTCAACCGCAAAGACAAACACAGGCTTAGAATAAAGGGTTGGGAAAAGATTTTCCAGTCAAACGGTCCTAAGAAACAAGCAGGGGTTGCCATCCTAATATCTAACAAAGTAGATTTTAAGCTAAAAACAATTAAAAGGACCAAGATGGTCACTACTTAATCATCACAGGAAAAATTGGTCAAGAAGAGATTTCAATCTTAAATATTTATGCCCCTAATATAGGGACACCTACTTATGTAAAAGAAACACTGCTAAAGCTCGAATCCCACATCAATTCTCACACCCTAATAGTGGGAGACTTCAATACCCCATTTTCAACCCTGGATAGATCAATTAGACAGAGCCTCAACAGAGAAATAAGGAGTCTTAAAGAGGTTATGATGCAAATGGATTTCATAGATATCTACAGAACCTTCCACCCAAAGGCAAAGGAATATGCATATTTCTCAGCTCCTCATGGAACTTTCTCCAAAATTGACCACATAATTGGTCATAAAGCAAATATCAACAGATACAAAACAATGGAAATAATCCCTTGTAACATATCAGACCACCAGGGCCTAAAGTTAGAGTTCGACAATATCAAAAATCAAAGAAAGCCTACCAACTCATGGAAACTAAACATCACTCAGCTGAACCATCTCTGGGTCAAGGAAGACATTAAGAAAGAAATCAAAGCCTTCCTAGATTCAATGAAAGTGAATCTACAACGTATCCAAACTTGTGGGACACAATGAAAGCAATCTTAAGAGGAAAATTCATAGCACTAGATGCCTATATGAAAAACCTAGAGAAATCCCACACTAAAGACCTACCAGCACAGCTGAAAGCCTTACAACAATTAGAAGCAAACTCACCTAGAAGGAGTAGATGGCAGGAAATAATCAAACTTAGAGCTGAAATCAATACAATTGAAACAAAAAGAACAATACAAAGTATCAACGAATCTAAGAATTAGTTCTTTGAGAAAGTTAAGAAGATAGATAAGCCCTTAGCGAAACCAATCAAAAAACAGAGAGAGAGTGTCCAAATCAACAAAATCAGAAATGAAAAGGGGGACATAACAACAGACCCCCAGGAAATACAGAGAATTATCAGGTCATATTTTGAAAATCTGTATTCCACAAAAATGGAAAACCTAGAAGAAATGGACAGCTTTCTGGACAGGTACCATATACCAAAATTGAATGAAGTTCAGATTAATTACCTAAGCAGACCTATAACCCTTAAGGAAATTGAAGCTGTCATTAAAAACCTCCCGAAAAATAAAAGCCCTGGTCCAGATGGTTTCAGTGCCGAATTCTACCAGACATTCAAAGAAGAATTACTACCAATACTCCTCAAACTATTTCACACAGTAGAAACTGAAGGAATATTGCCAAACTCCTTTTATGAGGCCACAATCACCCTAATACCCAAGCCACTCAAGGACACAACAAAGAAGGAGAATTACAGACCAATTTCCCCCATGAATATTGATGCAAAAATTCTCAACAAAATTTTGGCAAACCGTATACAACAATGAAAAAAAGATATCATCCACCATGACCAAGTAGGCTTCATCCCCGAAATGCAGGGCTGGTTTAACATACGAAAAACTGTAAATGTTATCCATCATATAAACAATGTAAAGGAACAAAACCACATGATCATATCCTTAGACTCGGAAAAAGCCTTTGACAAAATCCAACACTCCCTTATGATTAAAGCCCTGGAGAGATCAGGAATACCGGGAGAATACCTAAAAATAATTAAGGCGATTTACAAGAAGCCAACAGCCAGTATCAAACTTAATGGAGAAAAATTCAAAGCAACCCCACTAAAGTCAGGAACTAGACAAGGATGTCCTCTCTCTCCTTATCTATTCAATATAGTTCTCGAAGTTTTAGCTAAAGCAATAAGGGAATGAAAAGAGATTAAGGGCATTCAAATCGGAAAAGAAGAAGTGAAGCTATCTCTATTTGCAGATGATATGATTGTATACATAAGTGACCCACAAAATTCTTCCAGGGAACTGCTACAACTGATAAACACCTTCAGCAATGTAGCAGGATACATGATAAACTCAAAGAAATCAGTAGCCCTTCTATACACTAAAGATAGAAGAGCTGAAAAAGAAGTAAAGGAAACATTACCCTTCATATTAGCTGCAAATAGTATTAAATACCTTGGAGTAACTATAACCAAAGAAGTAACAGACCTATTTGACAAAAATTTTAAATCATTGAAGAAAGAAATTGAAGAGGATATCAGAAAATGGACAAGCTCTCCCATGTTCCGGATTGGTAGGATCAACATAGTAAAAATGGCAATTCTACCAAAGGCAATCTACAGATTCAATGCACTGCCTATCAAAATCCCAACACAATATTTTGTGGACCTTGAAAGAACAATACTCAATTTCATTTGGAATAACAGGAAAGCCAGGACTGCCAAAACAATTTTACTCAACAAAAGAACCTCAGGAGGTATCACCATCCCTGACTTCAAGCTATACTATGGAGCTACAGTAATAAAAACAACCTGGTACTGGCATAAAAACAGACTTGTGGACCAATGGAATAGAATTGAGGATCCAGACATTAACCCAAAAACCTATGAACACCTGATCTTTGACAAAGAGGCCCAAAACATTCAATAGAGAAAAGATAGTATATTTACCAAATGGTGTTGGCATAGCTGGAAGGAAGTGTGTAGAAAAATGCAAATAGATCCGAGCCTGTCACCCTGCACAAAACTCAAATCCAAGTGATTCAAAGACCTCAACTTAAACCCAACCACTTTGATTTTGATAGAAAAGAAAGTGGGAAATACACTTCTACAAATTGGCACAGGCCACCACTTCCTAAATATAACACCAGTGGCACAGGCACTAAGACCAACAATCAATAAGTGGGATCTCCTGAAGCTGGGAAGCTTTTGCAAAGCCAAGGACACTGTCAATAAGACAAAACACCAGCCTACAGCATGGGAAAAGATTTTCATCAACCCTACACTTGATAGAAGACTGATCTCTAAGGTATATAAAGAGCTCAAGAATTTAGAGCCCAATACCTTGAATAACCCTATCAAAAAATGGGGTACAGATCTAAAAAGGGAATTCTCAGCAGAGGAACTACGAATGGCTGAAAGGCACCTGAAAAAGTGCTCTTCATCTTTAGCCATCAGAGAAATGCAAATCAAAACAACTTTGAGATACCACCT
>PVIH01017984.1:0-27197 GCA_004025045.1 Sigmodon hispidus | reverse complement strand
GGATTGGCTAAGATAAAAGGCACAGATGACAGCCCATGTTGGAGAGGATGTGGAGCAAGGGGAACACTCCTCCATTGTTGGTGGGAGTGTAAGCTTGTCCAGCCACTTTGGAATGCAATATGGAGGTTTCTCAGAAAATTGAGAATCAATCTCCCCGAGGACCCAGCAATACCACTTCTGGGTGTACACCCTAAAGAGGCACATTCACACTCCAAACGTATTAGTTCAACTATGTTCATAGCAGCATTATTTGTAATAGCAAGAACATGGAAACAACCTAGATGTCCCTCAAATGAAGAATGGATTAACAAACTGTGGTACATCTACACAATGGAATACTACTCAGCAGTAAGAAAAAATGATATCCTCAAATTCGCAGGCAAATGGATGGATTTGGAGAATATCCTCCTGAGGGAGGTATCACAATCTCAGAGAGATAAGCAGGGGATGTACTCACTCACTAGTGGTGTCTAAACAAACAAGAAAAAAAGCCAAACATGCCCAAGCGGCAAACCACAACCACTGAACAGCCTGGGATCAGAAACTCCCGGGACTGACCCTTCGGACCCTTTGAACCCCACTCCAACTATAGGATCACCAGACTCACTCTTGAGGGAGGGGAGACAAAACTGGATTTGGCCAGGAGTGGAGACTGATCCAAGCATTATTGCGTCAGTGGGACCATAGGAGTGTCTGCTCCCTGCCCAGGGAGGGGATGGGGAACTGCAGAGAAGAAAAATGACAAGATGTAGTTGGAAGGGGAAGGGACCTTGAATAAGGATATACAGGGATGAAAAAAAATTTCAGAAGGAAAGCTGAACACAAAGTAAATATATGTGTAGCAATCTTATTTGCATTACCACCATTGATAAGCCATGCTTATGATTCTTATCCTCTTTATAGTTATTGTTAATTTTTCCTCATTTTAAATTTATGTAACTTTTTTTTGTTAAATACAAAATAAAGAAGAAAAAAAAAGAAAAAAAAGAAAGTGGAAAATACCCTTCAGTGAATTGGCACAGGAGGCCACTTCCTAAATATAACAGCAGTAGCACAGACCCTAAGAACAACAATCAATAAGTAAGGCCTCCTGAAACTGAGAACCTTCTGTAAAGCCAAGGATACAGTCCATAAGACAAAACAACAGCCTACAGAATGGGAAAAGATATTCACCAACTCTATAAATGATGGAAGACTGGTCTCTAAAACATATAGAGAACTCAAGAAACTGGAGGCCAAAACTTTGAAGAACCCAATTAAAAAATGGAATTCAGAACTAAAAAGGGAATTCTCAGCAGAAGGATTAAAAACGGATGAAAGGCAAACTAAAACAACTTTGAGATACTACTTTACACCTGTCAGATTGGCTAAGATAAAAGACACAGATGACAGCTTATGTTGGAGAGGTTGGGGAGCAAGGAGAACACTCCTCCATTGTTGGTGGTAGTGCAAGCTTGTTCATACACTCTGGAATGCAGTAAGGCAGTTTCTTGGAAAACTGGGAATCAATCTCTCTAAAGATCCAGCAATACCACTACTGGGCATATATCCTAAAGATGAACATTTGCACTCCAAAGACATTAGCTAAACCATGTTCATAGCAGCTTTATTCGTAACAGCAAGAACCTGGAAACAACCTTGATGCCCTTCAACTGAAGAATGGATTAACAGACTGTGGTACATCTACACAATGAAGTAGTACTCAGTAGTAATAAAAAAATGACATCTTATAATTTGCAGGCAAATGGAAAGATTTGGAGAATATCCTCCTGAGTCAGGTAATACATATCCAGAAACATAAGCAGGGGATATACTCACTCCTTAGTGGACTTTAAACAAGAAGTTAATAATATCCAAGCTGCAAACCACAGCCACTGTACAGGTTGGGATCTGAAACACCTTGGATTGGCACTTGGAGCTCATTCCCTCCAGAGGAACAACCGATCAAGTCTTGATTTTGGAATGAAGAAGGCAGATCCTCCTGGAGTGGATGCTGAACTAAGGCATCTTAGTACCTGGGGACTTTGGGACCTCCTGCCCTAGCTGGGGAGGGGATAAATTGATGGGGAGAAGAGTGAATGTCAGGAAGGTATGGAAGGGGTAATAGAGTCTGAACAAGGGGACACATGGATTAAAAAATATGACTTTGTTCATAAAAATAATAAATTAATGAAAAATAAAATGAAAAAATTACAGAAAGCCTACCAACTCATGGAAACTAAACATCAGTCAACTGAACTACTTGTGGGCCAAGGAAGAAATTAAGAATGAAGTCAAAGTCTTCCTAGAGTTTAACAAAACTTAATCTAAAACTCACCCAAACTTATAGAATACTATGATAGCATGCTTAAGAGGAAAATTCATAGCATTAGATGCCTATATGAAAAACCTAGAGTAATCCCACGCTAGAGAACTAATAGCTCAGCTGAAAAGCCTAGAACAATTAGAAGCAAACTCACCTACATGGAGAATCTTCAAGAAATAATCAAACATAGAGTTGCAATCAATACAGTTAAAGCAAAAAGAACAAAACAAAGAATCAGTAAATCAAAGAGCTCGTTCTTTGAGAAAGTCAACAAGATAGATTAGCCCTTTTCCAAATTAACCAAACAGTAGAGAATAACCAAATCAATAAAATCAGAAATAAGAAGAGGGACATAACAACAGACCCACAAGAAATCCAGAGAATTATTAGATCATACTTTGAAAATCTATACTCCACAAAAACAGAAAACCTAGAAGAAATAGTCAACTTTCTGGACAGGTACCACTTACAAAATTAAATTAAGATCAGACTCAATACATAAAGAGACCTAAAGGAAATTGAAGCAGTCATTAAAAGTGTACCAAATAAAAAAGCCCATCTCCAGATGGTTTCAATGCAGAGTTCTACCAGACATTCAAAGAACTATTACCAATACTCCTCAAACTGTTCCATATAATAGATAATGAAGGAATATTACCACACTCTTTTTATGAGGCCACAATAACCCTGATTCCCAAGCCACTCAAAGAAGCAACAAAGTAGAGAATCACAGACCAATTTCTCTCATGAACATGATGCAAAAATTCTCAACAAAATTCTTGCAAACCAAATCCAACAACATATCAAAAAAATCGTGCACCATCATCAATCAGGCTTCATCCCAGGGTTGCAGGGATGGTTTAACATACGAGAAACTGTAAATGTTATCCATCATATAAACGTTAAAAGAAAAAAATCACATGATTATCTCATTAGATGCAGAAAGAGCCTTTGACTAAATACAACACTCCTTAATGATAAAAGCCCTGAATGGTCAAGAATACAGGGAAAATACCTAAGTATAATAAAGGCAATATACAGCAAACTGACACCCAACATCAAACTAAATGGACAAAAACTCAAGGCAATCCCACTAAAACCAGGAACAAGAAAGGAATGTCCTCTCTCTCCTTATCTATTCAATACAGTACCTGAAGTTTTAGCTAAAACAATAAGAGAACAAAAGGAGGTTAAGGGGATACAAATTGGAAAAGAAGAAGTAAAACTATCTCTATTTGCGGATGGTATAAATGAATGCTTAGGTGACCTGCAAAATTCTACCAAGGAACTCCTACAGCTCATAAATACCTTCAACAATGTAACAGGGTACAAGATCAAATCAATATATCAATAGCTCTACTAAACACTAAAGATAAAAGGGCTGAAAAAAATTAGAGAAAAATCACCCTTTGTAATAGCTGCAAGCAGCATTAAATATCTTGGCATTACTCTAACCAAAGAAATAACAGGCCTCTTTGACAAAATCTTTAAGTCACTGAAGAAAGAAATTAAAGAGTGTATCAGAAAATGGAAAGCTCTCACATATTCTTGGATCAGTAGAATCAACATAGTAAAAAATTACAGATTCAATGCAATACCCATCATTTTCCCAACACATTACAAACCTTTAAAGAACAATACTCAACTTCATATGAATTAACAGGAAACCCAGGATTGCCAAAGAATCCTGCTCAATAAAAGAACTTCAGGAGGAATCATCATCCCAGAGTTCAAGCCATAGTACAGAGCTATAGTAATATAAACAGCCTGGTAGTGGCATAAAAAGAGACTTGTAGATCAATTGAATCCAACTGAAGACCCTGACATTTTTCCACACACCTATGAATACCTGATCTTTGACAAAGAGGCCAAAAATATCCAATGGAGAAAAGATAGTATCTTCAACAAATGATATTGCATAACTGGATGGTATCTTGTAAAAGAATGCAAATCAATCTAAACGTATCACCCTTCACAAAACTTAAATTCAAGTGTATCATAGACCTCAACATAAATCCAGCCACACTGAACTTGATAGAAAAAAAGTGGGAAATACAGGTGACCACTTCCTAAATTAACACCAGTAGCACAGACACTGAGAACAACAATTAATATGTGGGACCTCCTGAAAATGAGAAATTTCTGTAAAGCCAAGGACACAGTCAATAAGACAAAATGAGAGTGTACAGGATGGGAAAAGATCTTTGCCAACCTTTCAACTGACAGAGGACTGATTTCTAGAGCGTAGAGAGAACTCAAGAAACTAGGGCCCAAAATCATGAATAACCCAATTTAAAAAATGGGTTCAGAACTACAAAGGAAATTCTCAGCAGAAGAATTACAAATGGCTGAAAGGCACTTGATAAATTGCCCAATGTCTTTAGCCATCAGGGAAATGTAAATCAAAACAACTTGAAGATACCACCTTTTCCCTGTCAGAATGGCTAAGATAAAAAACCCAGAGGATAGCCTATGCTGGAGAAGATGCAGAGGAAGAGGAATATTTCTCCATTTTTGGTGGAAGTGTAAACTGGTGCATCTACTCTGGAATATATTATGGTGGTTCCTGAGAAAACTGGAATCAATCTTCCCAAGGACCCAGCAATACCACTATTATAAGGCATATGTATTCAAAAAGGACTCACATTTGCACTCCAAAGACATTAGCTCAACTGTATTCATAGTAGCATTGCTTGTAATAGCAAGAATCTGGAAACAACCTAGATGCCCTCAACTGAAGAATGGATTAACAAACTGTGGTACATCTACACAATGGAGTACTACTCAGCATTAAAAAAAGTGATCTCCCAAAATTTGAAGGCAAATGGATGGATTTGGAGAATATCCTCCTGAGAGAGGTATCACAAGCCCAGAAAGACAACAGAGGATGTACTCACTCACTAGTGGACTTTAGACAAAAAGTAAATTAAAAAATCAAAGAACACCCAAGCTACAAAGCACAACCTCTGAAAAGCTTGGGATGAGAAGCTCCTTAAGAGAGACTTCTGGGAATTCCCTTCGGAAGAGAAACTTGAGAAGATCTCCTTCACTAATTGAGAGCGTAAGGAGTTGCAAACAAGAAGAGGTGGGAACAAATCATGAGAAAAGGGGAGGACTGAGTTAGAGGAGCAACAAGGAAGGAGAAAAAAATAGATGAAGTTTTAAGGGAAATTGGAAAAAGACCAGGTGCTGAGGTGACTCTTAAGAAGTCACAGGATGTCCCTGCATAGGTTTCCAACCAATAGTGAGGGTGTTTCCTAGACAAGACTTCCCCTAATATCAAAAGAATAGACATCCAGAGGTAGTGACAGAGATACATGTTTGAACACTGGGCTGAGCCCCTGGTCCAACCGAGAGCAGGGGAGAAGAGTCTATATGAGCAAGAGGATAAGCCTTTTGAGGAAATCAGATTTGCCTGGAGTGGATGCTGAGTTGATGCACCTCAGAGCTTCTTGCTCCTTTGGGTGAGGGGTGGGGGTATGGGGAGGAGGGAGGCTGTAGGCAGACAGGGAGGGATTGGGAGGGAAAAGAGAGGAAGAGCAAGGGGATACATGAACAAAAAAAGACTGTATTTTCTAAAAATAAATAAATAATAAAACAAAAACTAAAAAAGGAAGTTTATTCTTCATGTATTTTATTTTTTCATGTTTTGTTGTTATCTCCTCAAAGCCTATTCTTTTCTAATTAGAGACCGAAAAGGAGTGAATACAGAGGAGAAAATGTGGAGAGGACCTGGAAGGATGAAGTGGAGGAAAAAGTGTAATCATTAAATATTGTATAGGAAAAATGTATTTCAATTTAAAGATAAAAAGAAAGCTAGACTGCACGAAGGAGGCTGTCAGATTTCACCCAGCTTAAACAGAATCTTCCAAGTACCATGTCTGTTGAATTATTCTTTTTTTAGTGATGAAATAATTTGTTGTTTAATAGAAACAGTCCTGGTGCATGTTTAGCCCAATATAATCCTTCAAAATGTTGACATTTTTTCTTCTATGTCTAAGGAAGAAGGGGGGGGAGACACTTCTTTTTCTGGCCACTAGATGGCAATACCATCCAGTTGTTTACTTGAGATAAATGCAAGTTAAAAAGGTTTTGGAGGCCTATGATGAGTCAGAAATACACTTTATCTAAAATCTGATGAGTAAAATAAGTGAAGTATTAACTGTTAAACTTCAAAAATCAGAATAAGCCTATCAGCCTACTTATTGCAGCAGGAAGCCCTAATCAAGCAGTGAGATCTGTACCCTAAGGCAAAGGCAGAGGCAGCAACTACCTGTGAGACATGAGGTTCAACCCCGGGAACCCAGGGCCATAATGACTTTCTGAGATGGCACCTGAGTCTTACCGGTACCCCAAGCAAGTATCTTCACACCAAACTTCTGTTCATAAGCCAAAAGATTTTTAAAAACAAAATATTTTAAACCTAGTTTTTTTTAGCACAAGTCCATTTTTTAAAGCATTTTCCATGGGCTGATTCTAATCTATCCAATATCATATTTCACTGTTTTCCCCTCACCGCAATGCCACTGAAATGCAGAATTCCCACCCTGTTATTTGTATTTCTCTGCCCTGTTATTTGTACTCCTCACTGTACAATGGCTTGTGTGAATTATTCTTTTAAAGAGATAACATCTAAAGTTAATGGGAGATAACTTTCTTCCTTCCTCGTTTTCTGGTTCTCTTGAACAGTTTGTCACTTTGCTTTGTGGTCTGATAATTTATGTCGCACTCTGCTTCCTCTTTATCTAGCGTCCAGAGTTTAATCTCATAGATGCACACGTTTGAAGGAAGTCACCAGCAAAGCTTCTAAAAATAGAATTTCCAAATAGGAAACTTTTCTAGGGACAGTGTGCCCAGTGTGTGGAAAGCAACTCAGATATAACATTTGTGATGCAACAAAAATAACTTTTAGAAACATCAGGGCATCTTTCCA
Organism: Sigmodon hispidus; assembly: GCA_004025045.1. Classification (NCBI taxonomy): domain Eukaryota; kingdom Metazoa; phylum Chordata; class Mammalia; order Rodentia; family Cricetidae; genus Sigmodon; species Sigmodon hispidus. Next base: position 19,959 of record PVIH01017984.1, on the reverse strand, counting down.
AATTATCTATATCTCCTTGTATATTGGTATGAATTTTTATAGTATTATATTGTTTTTATAATGTTTTCAGTTATATATATGTGTGTGGATTTGTGCATATAAGTGCAGTCACCCTCTGAGAGTAAAGGTCCTGAATTACAGGTGACTGTAAGCTCCCTGATGTGGAAGCTGGAAACCTAAGCCCCCTAGGAGAATCACCTGTGTTCTTAATCAATAAAACATGTTTTCAGGCCCCATGCGGCTATTTTTAAAATATGAATATTAGGTGGCTGAGTCATTAAGAGTGAGTACTGCTCTTGCTGAGGAACTGTGCTTATATCCACATTGGGTAGTTCATAACTACTTGGAAATCCAGATCCAGAGATCAATACCTTCTTCTGACCACAATGGGAACCTATATACAAATTACATGAATTGAAACAGGTAACACATAGATAAAGACAATCATTATATATCTGTTCATTGCCAGGACCCTGAGGCAGGAAAGACAGTAATTTGAGGTTGTATCTATTGGGACTTTAGGCCTTTACCATCATACCTAGATTTTATTTATATTTGTTTGTTTCTTTTGTAAAAGGATCTGCTGTACCCCACCTGGCTTCTTACTCTTACTGTATTGAACTGAAGATGACATTGAACTCCTCATACTCCTGGCTTCACCTTCTCCAAAGTTTTGTAACTATAGGAGCATGCCACTACATTTGGCCCTTTGTTGTTATTGTTCTTTGAAATAGGATCTCATTCTGTATATCAGGCTGGATTAGAACTCACTATGTAGCCAGGGGTGTCCATGAAACACATGTCACTTTTCTACCTCACCTGGCCAAGTCTTGAAATTATAGGCAGGAGCTATTATATCTACCTTCACTTTTGATTCTTTAAATTTTTAAATTACACATATTTATTTATTTGTGAATGTGTGTGTGAGAGGGTGTCAGAAGGTAACCTGCAAGTATTCTTTCCCCTTTCACCTGTGTGAAAGGGATTAAACACTTTGGTTGGCTTAGTGGCAATTATCTTTACCCACTGACCCATTTCACTGGCCCTATTGATAACTGTGAATTTTCTCACTTCTCAGCTTTGATACTTTTATCAGACTTTATGATTAGAATCATCTTATTCTCCTTTTGGATCCCCAACTGAAAATCTTTCATTATCAACTGAATTTTCCAGTTCTAAGAATGTGTTAAATCTAATCAAGTTGTTGGCAAAAGGAATCCTGTGAGAATGCCAGAACAACCCAGTCTATTGTGAAAGCTATTGGTTGTTCTCCACACATTTATGGTAAAGCTTTATTGTTGAAGGCAACACACACACACACACAATTCCTTAAACATGGAGAAGTTGAGCTGGTGCCTACATAAAGCCTTTACCAATGTAGACTAGTATTCATGGCACTAGAAGGTTCTATTCACATTGCTGAATAAAAAAAGGAAACACCAATCCAGCTACAAACCCTTCTATTTACAATAGTCTTCTGTCTGCAAGATGTACTGGTGCAACAGTATCACAAAGCTTGTGGGAGTAACCAACTAATATCTGATTGGATTAAAGGCCCACTGCATGAGATGTAAACCATCACCAAAACTGCTCTGGTGACCAAGAACCTGAGAGTACATAGGCCAGAGTCCTAGGAGGAAATTGAATACTACTCTGCTGCTATAGAAACATGGATAAAATTACTCCTATTGGTTTTACACTATACTGTTTTTTTTCTATTGTGTGAATTAAAATGTTCACATGCTATCAGCCATGCAGTTACCCTGATGTTTATTTTGAAAAATATTACATTTGGAAAATGGGAAGCCTTCCAGGGCATTCCTTTACCTTCGGGTGTCAGTATACACAAGGGTATTTTGAGATCATTCCTTGCTCAAAAGTTAGCAAATAATCTGTACAAATAGACATATAAAATTGCCTTAAATAAGTTAGTTAAAGACTCTGGGAATTTACAAAGTTTCTATACAGTATTTGTTGAGAAATATGGGACAGAGGCTGCAATTCTAACTCAAACAAACTTTCAAAACACCTTTGAGTTAACTCCCACTTGGCTCTTCTTTCACATTTCTTTTCCTTTTTTTCTGTATACTTTTTTAAAAATTATTATTATTATTATGAACAAAGACGTTATGCTTTCTATCCCTATATATCATTATTCAAGGTCCCTTCCCCCTCCCGCCACATCAGGTCATTCCTTCTTCTCCATAACTCCTCATCCCCTCCCTGGGCAGGCAGCAGACAGTCCCATGGTCCCACTGACCCAATATTGCTTAGTTCAGTCTCCACTCCTGGCAGATCCAGTTTTGTCCCCCCTCCCTCAAGAGTGAGTTGCTTAGTCACCATGAGTAAACTTCCTCTTGCAGCAGATAATAACAAATACAGACACCTGCAAGTTGACAATGTGCAGAGAGTGAGAGACCTTGAAACAGGCAGCCCTAAATAAAGCATCTTCATATAAAATTCCTGCCCCCAATTTTCTCAGGTAACCATATGGAAGTAGAGGAAGAAAGATTGTAAGAGGCAATGGAAATAGAAGACACCAAGGAAATAAACCCCTTTATACACAGCAAGACTAAAACAAATATGAACTCACAGAGACTATGGAAGCATACATAAGGCCTACATGAGTCTATACCAGATAGAGTCTTAGTACTGAATGGACAAGTAGACGCAAGCCCCCATCTATACTCCAGAAACTATCTCCAAATGATAATTTCTCCCCTGCCCCATCCCCCCAGAAATTTAGTTTTCTCCAATGAAGTCTCACTAAATATATAAACCACCCTTAAGGGCAGGCTCCATTCCCAGAAGAATATGGCCAGCACACAAAGACATTTTTAATTTTTTTGTTTGTTTGTTTTATAATCTTTAGGGTTTTTTCTCTTATAGATCTTTAACAATTATGTAATGTTTTCCAGTTCTCTGTTTTTTATGAGATTTCTATGTGTATGAATATTTGTGTATCTGTGTGTTTCTTCTGATTTTTCTTTGACTCTTTTTCTTAGTTGTTTGTTTTTTCCTACCCCAATTTGTTTGATTTTGTTTTACCTTAAAATTATGTTTTTCTAATGAGAGAGGAAGTGTATGTATTTAGAATAAAAAGGTAGCTAAGAGGACCTGGGAGGAGTTAGTGGGGAACTAACTTTATCTCCTCCCCAGCAAGGGCAGGAGGTCCTAAGGTCCCAAGGTGGCTTAGTTCAGCATCTGTTGTACTTCTGTCGTTCTTGTCTGAGGATTAATCTCCTACAACTAATGAGTCTTCTGGCACCATGTGAATCACTACTCTTGATACTCTAAGGAGTCCTTCATCCCAGTGACAGGGTGTAACCATGTACATATGCATATATATCTATCATCTCTGGATAGAACTCCCAAGAAATGTTGTAGAACTTCTGAATAGAGAAACAGGACCCTGATTATTTTTTCTTTTTGCATGAGAAAATTTTTACTGTGTGTTACCACATTCTCTATGACATGTCTCCTCAAAGACAGAGAACCAAATATCCAGGACAGAACAATTTAAACATCTTTATTTTCTTTGTCTCTCATATAGAATGAATTACAATCTGATTGGCAACTTTACTTAGGACTGCATTTTAAAAGCTGAAATGGGAAGGGAAAGAAAGGAAACCTGTTTGAAGGAAAGAGGTGGAAGAGTTGCACCTGTAGTCAAGACAGCAGTTTATAGGCTGGTTCCTATTTCTCTTCTTGGGTCTTGGGAACACCTACCTCATGACCTTTAATCCTGACTTTTTACTCTTGCTGTCTTGCCTTCAATCACAGACTCTCTTCCAGATCTAGTTCTTTGCCCTTCTGTGTGCCCTAGCTGCAGTTGTTGGTCTATTAGATATCTATGTGGACCTTTATATCCTCTTTTACCTTTCAGAGTCACCTTTTGTCATACACAAGGCCTTCAGTGACCTACACACTCCACCTATTGCTCTGGTTTGTTTTCATGCATTGAGCATTTATTAGTATGTTGTCTCATCACAGCTAGAGGGGTTTGCTCTTGGCTCTAATTGTATCCCCTACAGAGAGCCTGACCTAGAGAGTGTTTCATTTGATTGATGGGTGGGTAAGTGATTGAATGGAGATATTGGAAGCACCTGGCTTCATTCATTTATGTGACCTTCTGAGACTCCCAGGAGCATGTTAGCAACCAGACAGATGCCAACAAGCCAGAAGGAAAGAGGAAGGAGCCAGATGGTTCCCTGAAAATGAGGAGAGAGTGAGGAAGTAGTACATCAGAGGCAGGTGCTTGCACAAGGGAGGGATCAGCCCTGGATGTTGGTGAACCCCAACAGAGAGAAAACAAAAAAGGCCTTCTGGGCTAACCTGGGTTCTATGTATTAGCACTACAGATGGAAACAGGGACCTCATCCAACTGTCCAGTCCCACATGATCTTCAGCCTTTGTGTGAAGCATAAGATGGAGAAAGAGGAAGTGTGGTTGTGTCCTGGATTTATAGTGAGGGTTTAGTTCCTCAGAGTTTAGACAGCAGAACTTCTCCAGTACCCCTGTGAACTGAGACATTGGACATCTCTCTCCCCAAAATTTTCTTTCTCTCACACAAGTTTTCTTCATGGATGGCAGCAGCTGAAATCAAACCGTTAAGACAAATGATGTATTTTGTAAGGAAGCTCTGTTAAGCAGGTGAGAGATGTTGTATCTGGTCTGGAGTTACCTCTTCTGGGGACTTCTGTCCCTAGCCACGGGCTCCACAACTTCTGAAAAAGGCCGCAGGCTACTGATCTCTCTCTGCACTAAAAGAGAAAGAAGATTTTTCGACTAGAGGATAAAACCCTCTTAAGTCCAAGCACCTACAATGAAAGAAAGATGCCTTTACAACTCATGAAATAAGTTCCAGGTGATGGAAAATTGCATAGAATACCTGATATCTATGCAGGTACTGAGATCACATTTTTCTGATCTGAGATTTTACAGAAGTGTGTTTTAAGTTCATCTATCCCAGGCTGAATGGTTTCGCTAATCTTGGGACCTGACCCCTGATTGGTTAGAACAGAGGGAAATTCACAACCTTCTGAGACTCACTCACCCTTTCTCCTGCATTTATCTTGATGCTTGCATTGGAAAAGGAGGAGGGTGAGAAGAAAAAGCAGCAGAAGCAAGGCCACAGATATTCCCAAAAGAACTTTCAAGCACCTTTCCAGCCTAGGGAAAAGTCACATCATAAATAAGGAATCACGCTTCCTGTCTGAATACCTACTGTGGGTAAGACCTATGGTGGGTCTTTGCACTCAATGTCTGCCCCTCTCACAATCATACAATAAGGGTTCATCGTATCCCCCCATTATGCCAGATCACCTGACTAAAAGTGGCAAATCTGGGGTTTGAAACCAGGGAATTTCACTTCTAGCACTGACTCTTACACCAAGGATGAATCACAAAAGCTAGAAGAAAGTAGACTGAACTCCCTGGTATGGTCCTGTTCTATACCCTTTCACATGTCACTATGACTTTGGCTGAGGGGACAAACCCACTGGATATCTTTTATATCAGGGAAGGTCTCAGCTTAGATCACTGTTGAAAAAAGCTTAAAAATGTGAACCAGGCTTTTTCCCCTTTTACAAATAGAGCTAAGATAAAGTAAAGTCTTTCTGACCACAGTTTATTCCTGGTGTGTGAACTGACTGACATCTCAGAGCCCATTTCCTCCAGAGGAACACCTAACCCAGCCTTGATCCTAGGAGAGGGGCTTGTACCTACCTCAACTAGATATGCCAGACCAAACTGACTCATCTTTGGATTTCTTGCACTCCTTGGGGAATGAATGGGGAGATGGGGTGGGCAAGGCTCTAGAAATACTTGGAGGAGAAAAGGGAAGGGCGGTGGTAGATTAAAAAAAAAACAAGAAGAAACAAAAAAGAGAAAAAGAATGCTTCTCTAAGTCAGAATCTCCAAAAAGGTTGCACCATACCCTTAATTCTCTCTGTTGCCTCGGAGCCTACACCTCAACGCTACCCTCAGTATTCCCAAAGTCTGTATTCTCATGTGTGAAAGTCTAGTTTCCGGAGCATGCTGGAGAGTGATGGACAGGTGGGGTTTTAGTACTCTGTTCTCCACCTCACCCATCAGTTCTTCCTCAGAATAAGCCCTAACATCTCTATCTGGATTTCTCTTATGCATCCTAGACTCCGAGTCTCTGGGATTCTGCAGATACTGCTGGATCTCAGCTTGACCTTTGGGTCCTTGGACACAAACCCAGTTGACAGAGAAACTAGGTTCTGAGAGTTGGTAGATAACCTGGGGATAGAGCAAATTCCCAACAGAAAAGCTACTGAGACTCACCAGATGTTGGAATGGGCTCTTGGGATGAGCAGTTGGAGTCTTTAGAGGATTCTGGGAGAAAATAAAAGTGGGATATGAAGGAGAGATGTTGACTCTGAAGACTTTGTCTCTCATTGTCTTACATCTGCCTTGAAGTCACCCAAAACTTATTTGTTGTCCCCTTGGAACTTTCTGAATGCCAATAAAGAGGTGCGACAGGAAATCTTTGAAGAGCTGTGGTTAGCTTCTACAATTTTAAGTGGTGAATGTGCATGTGTCTCACCATCCCTATTTCCCATCATATTCCAACTAAGAGCTTTTTCAAGTGTAGAATCATGAGTTTCCACTTTAGCTCAGACATACCAAAGATTACTCACCTGAGACCACAAGCTCCACAGGGTTACTGGCATGTGACAACATGTAGGGGATAAGTCTTCAGAACTGTAGCACTTGCAGTTGTCCCCATTAATAAAGGTCATATTCCTTATGAAGACTTTTCCCTCATATTTCCCAGCTTGAAACACCGATCTTATACATGAGGGTGGGTGGGCATTTGATCTTTAGACAGAAGAAAAGTGTCCATTTGACACCATGATTGACACAGCAGAGTTGCATCTCTCCTGAGGAACTCTGTAGCCTGGGTGCACTGAGAGAGTAAGTGTGACAGGAAGCTGTCCTATGGAGAAGAAGAATGAATAAGAGGTGCCTCACCTTGATCTGAACTGAGACTTCACCAGCACTAGTTGCTATGGACTTGGTTCTCATTGGTTCTGTATCTGTACCTTATTGAGGGAACATCCAGCATGTTCATTTTTACAACCTCAACTTCCACACTAGCTAGTTACTAACTTGTGATCAGGGTGTCCAGGAGGTTTGGGGGTATGATCACTCAGAAGAGAGTCTGTGTGTACCATGTCATTTATATTTGCCCAATGGGTGTCACTTTTGAGGCTCAAAGAGAAAGTCAGCTCAAGTGCTCATCTTTGATTCTAGGTCAAGGTGCCAGAGACGTCAGTACCTCCTTACCTTCACTGAACAGATAAAATCCAATGATGCTGACACCAAAGAAAAACTGACAGAATAGGCTCTTCAGGAGCCAGGATAGGGCCATGCTGGGTCAGGAAGGAGAGCTTCGTGCTATATAGTTCCTGCCATATATCTTCCCATTTCCATCATGCCCTATAGGTACCACCTCTTTAACATCCCAAGACTCTAGTTCAAGAGCCAGGTGTTTCTTTCCACACCCTTCTGCATGTGACTCCCCAGAGACCTGAGCTCAAGGGTCTCAAAAAGTGATTACATAGTTCCTGGGTCTGCCTCACTTGCAATGTGTATTTCTAGGGGATCACTGGGCTTAGACCACATATAAGTACTATTTTTGTAGCCATAACATCTAAACATTCCACTATGACTGGCTGTCACAGGAACTATATGGAAAAGAACCTGGAACTGTTCAGTAGAGTTTATATGCTGAGAGTCCTGGTGTCGGGAGAATGTCTCATTTTCCTTGGTTAGAATAAAACTATTATATCTCTCCCATGATATAACACACTGGAGGGTCATATTCTCTCCTGAAGTGACCACAAGGGTTGTCAATGCTGATAGTTTGGGTTTTTTGATGAAGTACCCTAGACAGAAGAAGGTAACATGTTACATAGGATCATATAGCCCACATTGTGCCTCAGGGTTGAGCTCTAGGAAGAAAACACTGTTCTCAACAGATAGATATTTTTCTTGAGAGTAGAAACTTAGGCTGGAACCCTTACCTGTCACCACCAACTCCAGAATATCACTCTTCTCTGACAAATTTAAAGGCTTGTGATAGAAACAGAAATATTGCCCAGCATGGGACAATTTAATAAATGGGAGATGAATTTAGCCTTGTTTCCAGAATTCATTAGGATCATTCTGTGCCTAGAATCTGGGCTTCCAAATTGGTAAAGATAGTAATCCTGAACACCTGAGGTTCCCTCACATAAGATGGTCACAGGAGATATTTTGGCAGCTACAGATCCTGGCTCAGCTCTGACTGCAGGCTTTGAAAGTACTCCTGCAAGAAATCAACACATATGCCATAGGACATCGGGTTTTGGATCCCAACACTCTGACCCATGATCTTTTTCAATCTCACAGTATCAGCCCACATCTGTTCTCCATGCCCACTGCCCAGAGATGATATCTTGTCATCACTGAAGATGAAGAACTTGAGACACCCAAGGACATGCTTACATGCAAGTACTTGGTTCTTGAGGCCCAGAGTCAGTCTTTAAGAGAGTTCCAAGTGAGAGATTTGTCCCTGAGGCTCAAGTAGGGCCTCCCTTCCACAGATGCCTCGTAAGCTTCTGAGATGTCTTGATAGAACATTGTCTGGCTATGCTGTAAAAACCCCATCTTAACAGTAGGATGTTCTTCCATTTTTCGAATCTCACCCAAGCAGAAGAAAACTGTGAGTGTTTGGATCATAGTGTCTCTTTCTGTGGCTGCAACTTTGTTGGACACAGAGCATGGTTGGGACAGTGCCTAGCCAGATAAAAAGACACACAGGGTGTGGTCTTTTATGGTGGTTTCTGCCTCTTATCATAATGCTGTCATTTAGCAGCTCACAGGAAAAGAAACTGCCCTCTCCTGTCAACTTGTTTATTATTATTGTTATTATTATTATTATTATTATTCCAGTGATGTAGAACAAGCAGAATCTAGAGTCTCTAATTTTTGAGAAAAAGCTTCATGAATTCCAGGCAGTTCTCAAACTCATAATTATCCTCCCTTGGCCTTCTGTGTGCTGGGATTATAGGCCAGTGAAGAGCTAAACTTTTCTTACAGAAAAGCAGTTTCATAGAATCTCTCTATCTCTGTCTGAACTATTTTCATGTCATCACTGGCCAGGATTCAGCAATAAATAGTCCTAGGGTCTTCCTGAAGACTAACTTTCCAGGTGACAATGATCTGTGGCTGGTCATTACTTCTCAAAGCCTCCCCACTGGGTCTTCTTCACTTTTTCAGCCAGAACATTGTCACAGAACTTTCTTCAGATGACTTTTGACCTCAACATATAGCATCTCAGCTGCCTTCTCTGATAACAATACTACAGAAGTTCAACCACAACAGAAGTAACATGTCCGTAGTGAGAAAGAAACTCACCAGAAACCTGATTCCATGTTTATCCCCTCAATTATTGCCTCATGGACACCTCATTTATGGTTTATTCTTCATGAATTATTGTCATGTAGGCCATAGCTAGATGAAATCTGCATGGTTAATCCTGCAATCTTATGTGTTTACTAATGTCTAAACAACTGAGGACAGCTCTTGCTTCTCTTTCTAGACACAGTCTAGGTGTTAGTCATGATCTGTGAATCTAGCTCTCCAAACTGGACTTTCTCAGTATTTGTGTGACTCTTTTCTTGGTGACACTTACTCAGTACTTCGTGTGTGTGTGTGTGTGTGTGTGTGTGTGTGTGTGTGTGTGTGTGTTTGGGACAGTGAATGAGTTCCTACCCATTTCTGAGTAGATGCTGGTTTCAGTGTAAATCATGAGAAGTCTCTAATACTGTAGGCCTTGTGCGGTGTTTGTGAGACTTCTTAGCCCTTAACAATTTCCTGAACCCTCCTAGGTTGTCAGCGACTTTAGAAGTCTAGCTTTCTTACAGCTACAATGCACATCATCTAAAAATGGGGTAGATAGACTCTTGACTTTTCTCTAATAACCTATTGCTTTTTCATTTTCATAATGTATTTCTGGAATTCTTAAATGGCTCAGATTATAAGTTCTTTTGAGTATTTTTTTAATTAAATAAATACTGTACTGTATTTTGTACTTTGATAACCCATTATTTTCTTTGGAAAAGTTTCCTGTAGATTTTACAATTAAAATATTAAGCTGTTTGTAGATACTTTTTTCTTATAATAATATCCTTAATAATTATAGCTCCTTAAGTAATTGTGACCTGCACAACTATTACTATTATTGTCATCTTTATATCTTCATGAACTTGTCTAGGGTGCTATGGAGTACACATTTGGTATAGAATATACTGATGCCATTCCAAATTTCTGTGGTAAATATGTTACTTTATGCAACAGAGAAATATTTTTGACAGGTTCTTTGTAAATCCATTTGCAGTGAATAAACATCGTTTCCAGTTCTAACATTTATGAGAACATCTAGACTTTTCATCAAATTTTCTTTCTTCATCTATACTAACAATGATGTTTCCCTTTTACTTTTGTGGCTGGAAAATGTTGGGTTGATATTTGAAATTGTTAAACCAGCCTTGACTTATAGAATGAACCAGTGCTGCTTGTATCTGTTATTCATCTTACATGACAAGGTATGGTACCTGCTTGATATTTAGTCTAGGACATTATCTCTGATGTCTTCTGAGATCCTGAGCTTTTCTGGTCCTCTCTTGTAAGGAGAAATGGAGGCTATGGTTAAAACAGAGAATAAACCTGGAACAGTTTCATCTATTATTTTTGTAAAAGTTTATGAAGGAAAACTTGAGGCAGCCAGCCCTGCCCTAACCCCAACATACTGTCCTTACAATGTTGTTATGAAGGGAAAGCCATGCTCTGCACCTCCAGATGCCTACAACCTCTGCAGACCAAGCCAACCACTTCCTCTGTAGCTGTGTGACTATTCCTCTTCCTCCAGGCACCAGGAACACAGTGCTACTTAGGCCCTAGGGGTCCCAGCAGCCACCACCACAGGCCACCCTCCAACCACTTCGTCCACTCCTACTGCAGTCCTCTTTGCTGCAGACAAAACAAAAAGCTTAGATGCTGCTTATAGCTGTTAACAGCAGCCCCTGTTTTTTAACTTCCGCTCTGAAACAGATTACCATCCTTTTAAAGTCCCTCTCCCACCTAGCTTTCCTCCCTCAATCCCTACAACTTTTCTTAACAATCCTTAGCCCAAACATTTCCACTGGCCTCCTTTCTGTCTGATGCAGCCCCTGCCTCTGTACTTGGCCAGTCGATTTTGAGCTCCTGGTTACTGATTCCATGCCAGGCAGCCTCAGTTGTCAAAGCCACACAAGTACTTCCTGTCACTTTCACAGTTTAATCCTTTCCTGTCCTGAAACTCCTCCTGCGGCCTACACAAACACAGGATCCCAAAATCTCTTATATCTTAACTCTGTCTTACACTTCAATTTTTTTCACTCTCTCTCCTCTTTAAACAATCTCCATTAGACCACCCTACTCCTCACAGCATTTACTCCAAAGAGCTCCCTCAGCCTGATGCTGCCAGCCCCTTTGGTCCCCAAACTAAATTCTTCATTCATGCTCTGTCCACACTTGTTCTCCAGTCAGCTCAGCCTTCACTGTTACACTGTTCCAGCCACCTGTACTCCCTCCTCCCTGCTCCCCCTTCCCTCCTTCCTCCTCCCTTCCTAAAGCTAAAGTCTCCTCTTTCAATGACTTTATGCCCCTTGCTTCCTTCTCCAAGGTCCCAACCTATTAACCCTTTCCTGTCCTGACACTGCCTACAGCTACAACTTAGTCATATAAAACAAATCATAATATTCTAGAATGACAAACATTTGCTACATTTGTGGTTTATAGAAACAAGATTTATTTGGCCGCCAATGTATCAGATATAATTAAAAGATACTTGTCAAACTCTTCAGAGATTTGTTGAATATGATTTGTTATTATTAAGAAAAAAGTCATACTTTTTATCCATGTAAGCCCTTGTTCAGGCCCCCTTCTGCTCCTGCCCCTCCCAGTCACTCTCTTCTCTCCATCAGTTTATCTCCTTCACAGCAAGGACAGGAGGTCCCAAGGTCCCAAGGAAGGTTAGTTCAACATTCACTCCAGGCAGATCTGCTTTCCTCATGCACACATCAAGACTGAGTCAGGTGTTCCTCTGGAGGTAATGGGCTCCAAGGTGCTGGTCCAAGGTGTTTCAGATCCCAAGCTTTTCAGTAGTTGTGGTTTGCAGCTTGGACATGCTTAGCTTTTTGTTTAAAGTCCATTAATGAGTGAGTACATCCCCTGCTTATCTTCCTGGGTTTGTGATACCTCGCTCAGGAGGATATTCTCCAAATCCATCTATTTGCCTGCGAATTTTAGGATATCATTTTTTCTTACTGCTGAGTAGTATTCCATTGTGTAGTTGTACCACAGTTTGTTAATCCATTCTTCAGTTGAGGGACATCTAGGTTGTTTCCAGGTTCTTGCTATTACAAATAATGCTGCTATGAACATAGTTGAGCAAATGACTTTGGAGTGTGACTGTGCATCTTTAGGGTATGCACCCAGAAGTGGTATTGCTGGGTCCTTGAGGAGATTGATTCTCAATTTTCTGAGAAACCTCCATATTGTATTCCAAAGTGGCTGAACAAGCTTACACTCCCACCAACAATGGAGGAGTGTTCCCCTTGTTGTGCATCCTCTCCAGCATAGGCTGTCATCTGTGTCTTTTATCTTAGCCAATCTAAAATGTGTCAGGTAGTATTGTTTTGATTTGCATTTCTCTGATGGCTAAAGATGATGAGTACTTTTTCAGGTGCCTTTCAGCCATTAGTAATTCTTCTGCTGAGAATTCCCTTTTTAGTTCTGAACCCCATGTTTTGATTGGGTTATTCAAGGTTTTGGGCTCTAGATTCTTGAGTTCTCTATATATCTTAGAGATCAGCCCTCTATCACTTGTAGGGTTGGTGAAAATCTTTTCCCATTCTGGATGCTGTCGTATTTTCCTATTGGCAGTGTCCTTGGCTTCACAGAAGCTTCTTAGAGTCAGGAGATACCACTTATTGATTGTTTATTTTAGTGTCTGTGCCACTGGTATTATATTTAGGAAGTGGTTACCTAGCCAATTCATAGAAGTGTATTTCCCAATTTCTTTTCTATCAAGTTTAAAGTGGTTGGGTTTATGATGAGGTCTTTGATCCACTTGGATTTGAGTTTTGTGCAGGGTTACAGGCTTGGATCTATTTCCATTTTTCTATCCACTACCATCCAGCTACCACTACCAACACCATTTGTTAAACATGCTATCTTATTTCCACTGAATATTTAGGGAGTCTTTGTCAAAGATCAGGTGTTCATAGGTTTTTGGGTTAATGTCTGGATCCTCAATTCTATTCCATTGATCCACAGGTCTGTTTTTATGCCAGTATCAGGCTGTTTTTATTACTGTAGCTCTATAGTATAACTTGAAGTCAGCAATGGTGATGACTCCTGAGGTTCTTTTGTTGAGTAAAATTGTTTTGGCAATCTTAGCTTTCCTATTATTCCAGATGAAATTCAGTATTGTTCTTTCAAGGTCCAAAAAATATTGTGTTGGGATTTTGATGGGCAGTGCATTGAATCTGTAGATTGCCTTTGGTAGAATTGCCATTTTTACTATGTTGATCCTACCTATCCAGGAATATGGGAGAGCTTTCCATTTTCTGATGTCTTCTTCAATTTCTTTCTTCAGTGATTTAAAATTTTTGTCAAAAAGGTCTGTTACTTCTTTGGTTATAGTTAGTCCAAGGTATTTAATACTATTTGCAGCTATTATGAAGGGTAATGTTTCCCTTCTTTCTTTTTCAGGTCTTCTATCTTTAGTGTATAAATGGGCTACTGATTTCTTTGAGTTAATCTTGTATCCTGATACATTGCTGAAGGTGTTTATCAGTCCTAGCAGTTCCTTGGAAGAATTTTGTGGGTCACTTATGTATACAATCATATCATCTGCAAATAAGCATAGTTTCACTTCTTTTCCAATTTGTATCCCCTTAATCTCTTTTCGTTCTCTTATTGCTTTAGCTAAAACTTTGAGAACTATATTGAATAGATAAGGGGAAAAAGGACTTCCTTCTCTAGTTCCTGATTTTAGTGTGATTGCTTTGAGTTTTTCTCCATTAAGTTTGATGCTGGCTGTCGGCTTCTTGTAAATCGCCTTTATTATATTTAGGTATTCTGCCTGTATTTCTGCTCTCTCCAGGACTTTAATCATAAAAGAATGTTGAATTTTTTAAAGGCTATTTCAGCATCTAAGGATACGATCATGTAGTTTTGTTCTTTTAGTTTGTTTATATGATGCATAACGTCTACAGTTTTTCTTATGTTAAAGTAGCCCTGAATTTCTGGAATGATGCCTATTTGGTCTTGGTGGATGATATTTTTTTTATATATTGTTGTATACGGTTTGCAAAAATTGTGTTGAAAATTTTCACATCAATATTCATGAGGAAAATTGGTCTGTAATTCTCCTTCTTTGTTGGGTCTTTGAGTGGCTTGGGTATTAGGGTAATGGTGACCTCATAAAGGAATTTGGCAATTTTCCTTCAGTTTCTACTGTGTGAAATAGTTTGAGGAGTAACAGTAGTAGTTCTTCTTTGACTGTCTGGTAGAATTTGGCACTGAAACTATCTGGACCAGGGCTTTTATATTTGGGGAGGCTTTCAATGACAGCTTCAATTTCCTTAAGGGTTATAGGCATATTTATGTAATTAATCTCATCTTCATTTAATTTTGGTCGATGGTACCTGTCCAGAAAGCTGTCCATTTCTTTTAGGTTTTCCATTTTTGTGGAATACAGATTTTGAAAATATGATCTGATAATTCTCTGTATTTCCTGGGAGTCTGTTGTTATGTCCCCCTTTTCATTTCTGATTTTGTTGATTTGAAGACTCTCTCTCTGTTTTTTGATTAGTTTGGCTAAGGACTTATCTATCTTGTTGACTTCCTCAACGAACCAGCTCTTAGATTCATTGATTCTTTGTATTGTTCATTTTGTTTCAATTGTGTTGATTTTAGTTCTAAGTTTGATTATTTCCTGCCTACCGTCTACTCCTTCTACGTGAGTTTGCTTGTAATTGTTCTAAGGCATCAGCTGAGCTGTTAGGTCTCTAGTGTGGGATTTCTCTAGGTTTTTCATGTAGGCACTAGTGCTATGAATTTTCCTCTTAAGACTACTTTCATCGTGTCCCACATGTTTGGATATGTTGTGGATTCATTTTCATTAAATTTTAGGAAGACTTTGATTTCTTTCTTAATTTCTTCCTTGACCCAGAGGTGGTTCAGCTGAGTGATGTTTAGTTTCCATGAGTTGGTAGGCTTTCTTTGATTTTTTATGTTTTTGAACTCTAACTTTAGGTCCTGGTGGTCCAATATGTTATAAGGAATTATTTTCATTTTTTTGTATCTGTTGATATTTGCTTTATGACCAATTATGTGGTCAATTTTGGAAAAAGTTCCATGAGGAGCTGAGAAATATGTATATTCCTTTGCATTTAGGTGGAAGCTTCTGTAGATATCTATTAAATCCATTTGCATCATTACCTCTTTTAGACTCCTTATTTCTTTGTTGAGTTTCTGTCTGGTTGACCTATCCAGGGTTGAAAGTGGTGTATTGAAGTCTCCCACTATTAGGGTGTGAGAATTAATATGGGATTTGAGCTTTAGCAGTACAAACACACACTTCTATTTAGCAATGTTTCTTATAAGAATAAAAAAGGATTTGGTTTCGTTTTTTTGTTTTACCATCCTATAATACCACATATTTTATTTGCATAATACTTGTTAATTAAAAATTTTAGTTTATATGTGAACTATTTTATCTAATTTGAATCCTGCTTATAGAACAGAAAACATTTTGAATGTTAAATAAAGTTATACTGTGAATCTCCACTTTTCTTCCTCCAGTGAATATATGCCTTTCTAAATTGATGGCCTCTTTTTACTTAATTTTTTATATATTCATAAATATGTAATATATGCATAAAATATATGTATTCATAAATATGCAAACATAGTCTACTGAGTCCATTTACTGTTCTTTGTTTCAACATCCCTGGAAAAGACTGATGCTCTCACTCTCAGCATTCCTTAGTTGACTATTATTCTTTTTGTGGGGAAGGTGCCCTGTGATATTTCCTTCTTTCCCATTAAAATGTCTATTGGTGATATGCATGTTCAGCTCTTGTTTAGGAAGACATATGGTTGGAGTGTCATGAGTGTAGCTTTCCTATCATTCCGAGAAGACACAGTCTGATGCATATGGCATTTAATTTTCCTGTCTCTGCTGCCTCAATGTTCCATGAGCCTAAGATGCAGAAGTGGTGTTGTAGATGTATTGTGCTGAGGCTGTGCAGTCCCAATGAGTCTTACTCTGCAGCTGGACTAACTGTTGATTTCTGTAATGGTCCCTGGATCCTGCAAAGTGCCTCAAACTCAAGGATATCCACCTGCCTCTGACTCCTGAGTGCCAGGATTAAAGGTATGTGCTACTGCTATCTGGCCAAAGTCATTGTCTTAAGTTGTGTACTCAGTAGTGGGACCATTAAGTTTTGTTAGTTCCAAGTAGAGAGTTTTGGTTAAAACTAGTGGAAAGTTACAAAACAAGAGAACTAAAACAAGTGAATAAGATTTCTAGAAATGAGATGAGCTTTGTTATAGATCAGAGGAGGATAGAAGAGGATGAAATAAGAATAAACAGGAATAGATATATACATGTATGTTGTTGTCAATAAACACTCTATTTAATAAGAGAGAAAATAATTTGCTCTGCAAAAAACGATTTGTGAATGGAACTAACATCTATGCTTTAGAAAAGTTGTTGATTAGTAATTTTATCTTTTCCAAGCCTAAGTTATCTCTGAAGTTCATGTGTTACATTTGCTAGACCAAGCTATGAGGAGGTAGATCTGTACCTGAAATGATGTTCTGTTGACAGGAAGACTCTATTGCACAAATTCTACTTAGTATTATAATAAAAACTCAGAGCCAGATATTTGGGGAAAAGCTTGAATATCAGAGAGATACGAAACAAACTACAGGTAATCTTTACCCAGAGAGCTCCTGAAGCCAAAGTGGTTAGGTTCTATTCACAAGTCCTCAGACTGACTAATCTCTTAGACAAAATGCTAAACTTCTGCCTTCTCATGCATTATATTTATTTACCCACCCAGCTATTTTATTTCCTAATTCAACTTTCCTAGAACTAGGATTAAAAGTGTGTGGTACC
Organism: Sigmodon hispidus; assembly: GCA_004025045.1. NCBI lineage: Eukaryota > Metazoa > Chordata > Mammalia > Rodentia > Cricetidae > Sigmodon > Sigmodon hispidus. The sequence continues at coordinate 2,711 of PVIH01017984.1, read as the reverse complement.
AATGTCTGACTGTTAAGCCTAAAACTCTCAGAGATCCAGATGGGTCTCTGTTTCTGAGTAATGAGATTAAAGGTATGGGTTTTCACTCTTTGATCTTCATGGTTTGGCTGTGGGTGATTCTGTCTTCTGATATTCCAGACTACTCTTATTCATTATACACTATATCGCCACAGGTCTCAGTTTTCATATAAATATAAGTAATATCTGATGCCTTAACTTAAACAAACACAAGACATCAATGTTACCATGATCTTTTATGTTTGTATGTTGCCATTAAAACTCACGCAAACTTCAAAATAATAGATAAAATTCTTGGAGAAGATTATCTCTTTCTATACATACAGTATGGCCTCTTAGTAATATTGCTTTCTATACATTCTCATTGTGGTTGAGTGTATGTGTGATTTCTTTCTTGACATTTTTTAAGTTTTTTTTACATAAAATCAAGTTGCCCCTTACTCCCCTCCACCCACTCACACATCATCTTTTCCTCAAACCACACCACCATCCACATATCAAAAAGGATAATGCCTCCCATGAGGAGTCAATCTAGAGTAATAAGACAACAGCAACAAAAAAAAACAAGGAGATACAAATTAGAAAGGAAGAAAGAAATTAAAATTTTGCCATGTGCAGATGATATGACAGTATACACAAGTGATCCCTGAAATTCTACCAAAAACTCCTATGGCTCATAAATACCTTTAACAATGTGTCAGAATACAAGATTAACTTAAAAAATTAATAGTACTCCTCCTATACACAAATAATAAATGGGCTGAAAAAGAACTTATGAAAATGTCATCTTTTACAAAAACCATAAAGAACATAAAATAACTTTGGGATAACTTCCAAAGAAGAAAGTAAAACTTGTTCAACAAGAGCATTTAAGTTGTCTAAGGAAGAAATTAAAGAAAATGTCAGAAAATGGAAAGATCTCAAATGTTCCTGGATAGGTAGGATCAATATAGTAAATAATGCCAATATTACCAAAATAAATCTACAGATTCAGTGCAATACCCATCAAAATCTCAATACAATTTTCCACAGACCTCAAAAAAACAATGCTTAATTTCATCTGAAAAACAAAACAAAGCAAAACAAAACCAAAAAACCCAGGATTGCCAAAACAATTTTATAGAATAAAAATAAACTTTTGGAGACACCACCATACTTGACTTTAAGCTCTACTATAAAGCTATACTAATAAAAACAGCTTGATATTGGCATAAGAACAGACACATCGATCAAAGGAATTGAAGAGCCTGACATTAGTCCAAACACCTATGAACATCTTATTTTAACAAATAAGCAAAAAATAAATACAATAAAAAGAGAAAGCATGTTTAACTAATGGTGTTGACATTACTGGATGGTGACATGTAGTAGAATATAAATAGATCTATGCCTACCACCCTGCTCAAAACTCAATTCCAAGTGTATCAAACCTCAAGATAAATCCAGTTACACTGAGCCTGATAGAAGACTAAGTGGAAAATAGCCATAAATGCATTTTCACAAAAGGCTACTTCCTAAATATAACACCAGTAGCACAGACACTGAAATCAACAATTAATAAATTGGAACTTCTGAAACATAAAAGCTTCTGTAAGACAAAGGACATGGTCAATAAGATAAAACAATAGCCTACAGAATGGGAAAATATCTTCACCAGCACTAAATCTGACAGATGGCTGACCTCTAAAATATATGAAAAATTCAAGAAATTAGACATTAAAGTAGCAAATCATTCAATTTAGTAATGAAGTACAGATCTAAACAGAGAATTTCCAAGAGAAGAATTACAAAAGCCCCTAAGATACTTAAAGAAGTGTTTGACATCCTTAGCCATCAGTGAAATGCAAATCAATGTGAAACTCTGAGATATCATCTTACACCTATCAGAATGGCTAAGATTAAAAAAAATAAAACAAGAATACCGATATAACAGATTGAGATTATCCTTCAGGTTTCTGCTCCATAGAAACTGCCAGACATTCTAGAGACACAAGAAGTGATTGACAAACTATACCAGAATTGGTGGATAAGTCTGCTTCACTGAAAGGTATGCCAAAGAGTCTAGGCCTGTAGGATGAAGATGGATGCCCCAACATTACAAAGGACTTTGGGTGACTGTCCATGTAGCCAAATGTTTCTGTCATTTCTAGAATTTGAAAATTGTTTGCAATGCACTTCCTCTTTACTCAGGTAATATAACCTTCTGCTGTCTTTGATGGAGTTGAAGATTAGAGAGTTGCAATACTAGTTTTCTTTAGTTATAATAAAAGGTAAGATTGGACTCACAAAAATAAAGTAGATGATGGCAAAATTGTTTTGGCAATCTTGGCTTTTCTGTTATTCCAAATGAAGTTGAGTATTGCTATTTCAAAGTCTGTAAAATATTGTGTTGGGATTTTGGTGGGAATTGCATTGAATATAAAGAATACTTTGGCTCTGCGGCGTCCCAGCGCACTCTGGAGCAGGGGCAGCTGAACTCTGCACCTGGCCACACCCGCAGCTCCTGCTGCTGCTCAGGGAATCTACTAGGAGCCCTACTGCGACCCTGAACTGAGTGAACTGGGCAAACTAACTGCAGGGGTCTCTGAGGGGCGGATTCGAACCCTGAACAGAGGTGAGGAGGGCTCGGCGGGCCTCAGCGCCTGTATCCTGGCCTGGGAGGGAGAGTTGACCTCACACTGCTTCCGGTTCCG
>PVIH01017983.1:0-39978 GCA_004025045.1 Sigmodon hispidus | reverse complement strand
AAAGGTACAACAATTTCTGCTGGATCCTTTCCAGTCAATTGTCGAAGCCTGAATTTTCCTTTGAAAATCAAATCTGAAATCTTTTCAATGTATGTTTTTAGTTTTTTACTTGGTCTATGTGGCAGAAATATCCATTCTAATATAATATTTTCCCTTTGCATTATGACCCCTGTAGGGGAATATTCAGAAGGCAAAATAAAAAGGATGCAGTCGAGATCTGGGTCTATATGGTTAACATGTGCTTCTTGTAATCTCTTTTCCACCAATGCTAATTCTTTCTCGGCTTCAGCAGAGAATTCCCTGGGACTATTCAGATCCTTATTTCCATCTAACGTTTTGAACAAATGAACCAGTTCATAGTTTTTAATACCAATAACCGGGCGTATGTGGGCTATATCCCCAATAGCTTCTGGAAATCATTAAGTGTTTTTAATCTGTCCCTCTTAAGTTGTACCTTCTGAGGTCTAATTGTTTGCAAGCCTATTTTATATCCCAAATAATTGATAGAATCCCCTCTTTGTATTTTTTCAGGGGCAATGTGAAGTCCCCAATCAGGCAACACCTTCTTCAATTCCTCAAACAGTCTTTCTAAGGTATTTATGTCTGGGTCTGCTAACAATATATCATCCATATAATGGTAAATGATAGACTGTGCGAATTGTTTGCGTATCACTTCCAATGGCTGTAGGACAAAATATTGGCATAGGGTGGGGCTATCCAACATCCCTTGTGGAAGGACCCTCCATTGGTACCTTTTTACTGGGTATGAATTATTAAAATTAGGTACAGTGAAATCAAACTTCTCCCTGTCTTGTTCCTGTAGAGGTATTGTAAAAAAAACAGTCCTTCAGATCAATAACTATTATAGGCCATCCTTTAGGTAGCAAAGAAGGTAAAGGTATACCAGATTGTAGGGTGCCCATGGGCTGAATCACCTTATTAATTGCTCTTAAATCCATCACCATTCTCCATTTCCCAGACTTCTTCTTCACCACAAATACAGGGGAATTCCATGGGCTGGTCGATTCTTCAATATGTTTAGCTTGTAACTGTTCCTGCACCAATTGTTCTAGATCTAGCAATTTCTCCTCTGTCAAAGACCATTGTTGGACCCAAATAGGTTTATCTGTCAACCATTTCAAAGGCATGGCTGTTAGTGTCTTAGGGGTGCTTGCAGTTTTAAGACTGTGTCTTTGTGCAACTTGAATGACTGACGGCTGTTTTACGTAGCCTCTTGAGGTATTACCTTCAAGGCCACGATTAGTTCTTTGGCTAGTATGTAGGCCTGGAGGAATCTTAATTTGTGTGTTCCATTTTCGTAGGAGATCACGACCCCATAAGTTCACTGCTATGTAGGCCATGTATGGCTTCAATCTCGCTCTCTGTCCTTCTGGTCCTATGCATTCTAGCCATCTCACACTCTGTTTTACCTGAGACAATGTCCCAATACCTAAAAATTGAACGTCTACCTCCTTCAGATGCCACCTGGGGTGCCAGGCCTGCTGAGTTATGATTGAAACATCAGCCCCGTGTCAACTAAGCCCTGCATAAAAATATTGTCTATTCTTATTGTCAACTTTGGTCTTTGTTCATTTATGGAGGTCTGCCAAAATACACGTTTTATTGGTTTGCTGGATAACATCAACTTCTCTTGTAAGGGCAATCTATTTTCTATGGTTACATGATCTACTATTTCAGACTTGGAATTTGTTACTCGTCCTGAGGACACTGCTCTTTCACTGTGACTGGATATGACTGAACCCTTTTTGGCTTTGAGGTCTGATTCTTGGGGGCTTCCCTGGGGAAGCCCTGAGTTATGTTTCCTGATGGTAAAAGTTTGCCATCTTTGTCTCTTATAGATCTACATTCATTCGTCCAATGTCTACCTTTGTTACATCTCCTACATAATCCAGGAGGTAGTGGCTTTCTGTTTAAGTCACTCCTGTGATTGGAAAAGTTCCCACGTTTGCTTTGTCTACAATTTCACTTTATATGGCCTGGCTTACCACAATTGAAGCAAATAATGCCTTGATTTCTCATCTTAGCATTAGCAATGGCTTGACCTACCCAATTCTCTTCATTATGGTGTAGATAGTCAGCATTAAGTGCATATTGAATCCATTCGTCTAAGGGTGCTCCCCTGATCTTTAATGGCATGATCAATTTTTTACATGTCATATTAGCATTATCGAAGGCCAAAGAGAGTATCAATTGTTTTCTAACTTCTGGATCTGACACTGCTCTATTTACAGCCTGAGTCAACCTCTGTAAAAAGTCTGTATAAGGCTCCATTGGACCTTGTTTAATCTGGGTATATGACTCAATTCCTGTCCTGGGTCCAAAACCTTTTCCCAAGCATTTAAGGCGGCAGTATGACACAGCAACAGAGCATGGTCATCATAAGTAGCCTGAACTCATAAATCAGCAAAATGGCCTTCCCCAAGGATTTGGTCCTTGGTAACATTTCCAGTTTGATCTTGAGATTCCAAGGCTTTAGCCTCTTCTCTAAACCAATTCCTACACTGGAAGTTTTGGCCATCGTTCAACACTGCATTTGCCAAATTCTTCCAGTCATCAGGAATTACTTGATTCTGTGCTGACCATGAGTTCAAGGATTGCCTCACAAAAGGTGAGTGTACACCATAGTTCACTATGGCTTCCTTTATCATCTTTAAATCCTTCATGGGTATAGGTTCATAATTGTATGCCATATTGTCGGAAGCCCTTCCACGTGGTTGTGGTTTTTTGGCCTCTGCCACAACTGGGAACAGAGCTGGAGGGACAGGTTGTAGTCCCCTCATGGTAACCACTCTACGTAAAGAAACTTCCCTGCAATAGCACCGTTTAAGAGGGGGCTCTGGGTTATCTTGAGCAGGTGTCGCCTCAAAATCCTTTCCTAAAATCTCCAAATGAGCCTCATAATCTTGCAACCTAGTGGTAATGGTCTTTTCCAGTGTTTTAAAGTCTTCTATAAATGATCTCTCCAATAATTTCATAGAATGGAACATTCTCCCAGATTCCACATCTATCCTTTCCACTATTTTCTGTTCAAATTTCCTAGAGTTTCCATCTATTATCCTAAAATTTTCATCCATTTTTTTAATTTCCCATCTAATCTCCTAAAATTTTCATCAACATGAGCCCTGTACTCCTCTCTAACAAAATTTTCATCCATTTTTTTAATTTCTCATCCAATTTTCTAAAATTCTCATCAATGTGAGCTCTAAATTCCTCTGTAATCAAAGTAGACCTCTCTTCTATGGAAACAATGAGTTTCTGGAGTGTCTTAATACATTCATCCATGCCAGACATCTTAGCCTCATGCTCTCTATGTTGAGATGCCTTAAAATAGCTAAGTATGCAGTACATTATCACACAAAAAAGTAAAAGGACTCCTGGGTGGAGATAACCTCCAAATGCATAATCCTGGAAATAATCCTCTATCACCATTGTGACAAAATGAGAAAAATTCTGAACATTTATCTGGTAAGACATTGTAGAAAGGAAAAAAATATGTAGAAAAGAAAAGGAAGAAAAAATATACTCAGATGTAATGAGAACTTACGGCCAGCAGATGTCGCTGTTGTGATCAGCAGCAGGAACAATGTTGTGGGAAACAAGGTGGCGATTCGGCTGGGAGGGTCTTTCTCAGATCTTTCAAAAATCATACCAGGCGTGCTCCACTAGAACGGGTCAATCTGTCTCTCAGGAGGTCTGCCGCGGGTAGATTCGTTCCTAGTTGTGTACAGGAGGCTCGTGCGCAGCTGGTAACCAAGTTCAGACCGGCTATGTGGGTGAGTGAGGAACCTGGCGGGTTTGTAAAATTAGCCCCGCGTTCAGGCGCCAATTATTGCGGTAAAAACCCGCCCTAAGATATGTTTTAAACAGGGTTTATTTGGTGAAAATCGCTTACAAAACAGAGCTAGTTTTAAGCGAAGATGACAGGGTGAGATTGCAGCTCGTCAGAGCCTTTCTAAGGAAGATTCTTCATCTCCACGCCGTACATCTGAACTCCCAGGCAGCTGGAGCGAACTGTGCACTCAGTCGGGAAACTCTCGCAAGAGAATGACCACTTCCTGTCCTGGTCCCCTCCCTCGAAGGTCTACTTCCGGATTCCTTTTCAGTTAACCACGCCCAGCTTGTCTCCAGTCCTATGAAGTGATCGTTCACATATATAGTTCCTGATTTCCCGCTACACACAGCTACAACAGATTACACCCACTCACCGTGGGTCCACAGCAGCAAGAGGTTTCGCCACTCGTTGGTGAGTTCCCTCTTCTCCGCCTTTATCTACAGGTTGGAGCTACCCGCTTTAATTGTGGATCCCACTTTACCTGGGACTTACTGGTACACCCCCGAATGCAGAAAGTTCTGAATACTGTCGTCCATTGGTGCGAGTTTAGTTCTTATCTCTTCCCCGTAAGGGCCACCACTTGTCACGTGCCACCTCATCCCACAAGGAACACGCAACACCAGATCCTTCTCTCTGCACTTTATTCCGGCCTTTCAGATATCTTTCACTCACTCGCTCATTCTCTCACTCACTCACTCACTCACTCACTCACTCACTCACTCAGATGAACAACCATTCTCTCACGAACGACCCCGGGAGGAAGCCTGCTCTTAGTGAAATACCCTCAGGGCTTCCAATCCAAGATAGCCACATGGGCATCACCAATAGGCTCAGATACCCTGAAGCATGCCAGATCCTTGGCCTTAGCCAAATATGGAGTTGTTTACCAGGGAGAGTGCTCAAGGCCAACGCCATGTTAAGGTGTGGCTGTACACAGCTCCCTACAATGAATAAGTAATGATCATCTTGGTCCCTTTTAATTGCTTTTAGCTTAAAGTCTATTTTGTTAGAAATCAGAATGGCAGCCCCCACTTGTTTCTTAGGACCATTTGACTAGAAAATCTTTTCCCAACCCTTTACTCTAAGCCTGTGCCTGTGTTTGTGGTTTAGGTGTGTTTCTTGAAGGCAACAGAAGGATGGCTTCTATTGTTGTATCCATCTTGTTAGTATGTGAAGTTTCTAGGAGAGATGAGTCTATTGATATTAAGGGATATTAGTGACCACTGTTTGATATTTCCTGTCATATTTTGGTGGTAACTTGTTTGTATTTCCTTTCTCTAGAGTATTCTTCTATGGAATTATTGATCGTTTGTGGTTTCATTGGTGCATCTGGGGTCCTTAGGTTGGAGTTTTCCCTCTAATACTCTCTGTAGCGCTGGATTGAAAGATAGATATTATTTCAGTCTGACTTTGTCAGGAAATATCTTGTTTACTCCATCTATGGTGATTGATAACTTTGCAGGGTATAGTATTCTAGTTTGGCAGCCATGCTGTTTTAGCATCTGTATAACTTCTGACCAAGCCCTTCTAGCTTTCATCATTTTCATTGAATTGTCAGGTGTTATTCTGATGGGTCTGCTTTTATATGTGAGTTGGCCCTTTTCTTTTGCAGCTCTTAAAATTTTTTCTTTGTTCTGTATGTTTTGTGGCTTGATTATAATGTGGTACATTGACTTTTGGGGGGGTCATATCTATTGGGTGTTCTGTAAGCTTCTTGTATCTTTATAGGTATTTCCTTCTTCAGGTTAGGGAAGTTTTCTTCTATGATTTTGTTGAAAATATTATCTGTGCATTTGAGCTGGTATTCTCCTCCTTCTATTCCTATTATTCTCAAATTAGGTCTTTTCATGGTGTCCCAGATTTCCTGAACATTTTGAGTTATATTTTTTTTTTTGGTTTTAGTATTTTCTTTGACCGATATATCTATTTGAGCTACTGTGTCTTCTACTTCAGAGATTCTATCTTCTATCTCTTCAACTCTGCATGTTATGCTTTTATCTTTGGTTCCAGCTTTTTTCTTTGGTTTTCTATTTCCATCTTTGCCTCATATTGTGCCTTTTTTATTGTTTCTATTTCAGTTTTTATTTCCTGGCATGTTTCCTTCATAGATTTGTTCATCTTTTCCAATTTTTTGTTTGTTTTTTCTTCTATTTCTTTAAGGCATTTTTTTCATATCTTCTTTGAGAGCTTCAAAGATTATCATAAAGAAATTTTTGGTGTTGTTTACTTCTGTTTCTTCTTCATTGCTCAGTTCAGGGCTTGTAGTTGTAGGACCGCCACTTTCTTCTGGAGTTGTCTTGTTTTTCTTTATCTTATTATATATATTTTTGCTCTTGTGTCTGCCCATGACTTTAGTGGTTAATGATTGGGTGTCTCCTAGTCAGTTGTGACACATGGGTTTGTGTGTCTCCTGTCACCTCACAATAAAAGGTCTGCTTAATCTCTACCTCATCTCTGGGCAGGGGACTGGATTTCAAGTCTTCAATCCTTCTCTGATTGATCAGTTGGAGGAAGGTGGCCATGCAAATTCCCTCTGCAGGAGCTGGAGGGACCCTGGCAGACCAATTAATCTCTGTCTGCTACAGAGTATGTAGGGACAAGCTCCACAGACAGCCCCTGGTCCCAGAACCAGAACCCAATCAGAACACAATTTTCCCTGGTAAGGATTCAGGCACTGGGACCTGTTGCACCCACCTCACCTTTGGGAGTATCTGAGACTGTCTTTCAGAGTCCTCAGTCCTTATCCATTTGATCCATTGAAGGTGGATGATCATGTAAAATCCCTCAGCAGCCGCTAGGAGGGACCTTGGCAGACCGAGTTTATCTCTGTCTGCTACAGAGTGTGTCGAAATTTCTCTTTTGTTAATAGTCATTGATTAATCCATATAGGCTTTTCTGTTAGCCATTTTAAAGATAGTACAGTGAGTGTCTTTGAAAGAGCAACAGCTTTTGTGCCTTGTTTCTATATAGCATGGATACTTTATGACTGTTTCTCATAATACCTTCTAATATTTCTCCCTAAAATATGTGTTAGTTTATTTCTCTGTTTGGAGGAATGTTAATCTGTGTGTTCCATTGTTGTAATAAATCTTGTCCACATACATTTATAGCAATGTTAGCTACATATAGCTTTAATATTCCTCTCAGTCCTTCTGGTCTTATGCACTCAAGCAATTGTGCACTATTATTTTCCTTGGTATAAAGACCTAATCCCCATAAATTAAACATTTACTTCCTGAAGGGGCCAACTTAGATGCTGTGACTCTGGTGAAATTATTGATAGATCTGGCATTGTGTTAAAAAAATCTACAATAATAACATCATTTATTTGTACTTTTAAATTTGGTCTTTGTTCGTTAATAGAGGGTTGCCAGAATATTTATTTCTTTACAATTTTTCCTGAGTTTTATTTAACATTCCCTATCATTTAGTGTAGAATGTTTTTTTTTTTAAACAGGTTTTAATTTCTTTAATTATTCTGAGGAGGTGTATCCTCCACAATAGCAGAGTAAGATTACACTGGATTGGTTATGGAAATTTTTTAAATCTCCCTATGGGCATGTCTCAAAGACAGAAGGTTACCTTGTCTGTCAATTGTTGATCAACATTTATTAGTCTAGTGTCTACTTTTTCCATAACTCCTGCATGCTTCAGTAGGGAGGAGTGCTTTCTTATGTTTATTCCTTACAAATTTGCTATTTCTGGGAACACCTTGATTACAATTTCTTTTTATATGAGCTTGCCTTCTACAATTATAGCATTTAACATTTTGTCTTCTTCCTATGCCTGTATAAATGACCTTTCCTACCCAATTATCACCTTCATAAGAATCTACATTAATTGTTTCAAGAATCCAGTCCTCTAATTGTGCTGACCCTGCTTTTAATATTTTTTGCATTGTGTATTAGAATTCTCAAATGCCACAGATTCTATTATTATTTGCCTTGCTTCTAAATCTGGTACTATCCTATATACTGCTGCAGATAATCACTGCAAAATGTCTGTAAAAGGTTCCTTTGGGCTTTGAACTATTTTTGTGAATGATTCAGGTTTTTTTCTAATTCTTCTAATCAATCTCAAGCATTTATTGCTGTCATTTAGCATAAATCAAGAATGTATGAATTGCAATGGGACTGCCTTTCAATATTAGAATATTCTCCTTTCCCAAGAAGGTGGTCTGGGAGACTCCTATGCCCCTGGCTCTGCTTCTTTCTTTTATTATTTTAGCCTCCTTCTTCCACCATCTTTTCCAATATAAAAGTGGCCCTAGTTACTGAACAGTAGTAAACATATCTAACCAGTCCTTATGGGTGATCTGATTGCAAGAAGATCAGGAATTCAACATGTGTTTTACAAAAGGTGAATGCGTCCCATATGTCACAATAACATCTTTAATCCTTTTCAGTTTTAACATATGTACCAGAGCCCAATTAACCTCTCTTACATCTGTATCCTCTTTTGATTTTTTTAATGGTTACTGGGAATATTAGTGTTGACTGTATGATGAAATTATACTGCTTTTCAGTATCTTTACATGATATTGATGAGGTCTGTTCTTTATACTGCTCTGTGTTTAAATATCTTTGAGCTCCTTTTTATTAGAACTTTTAAAGACTTTCTTTTAAACATTAAAAATAATTGACTTCTTTAAAGATAAAAGGGTCAAACAACAAAAAAATATTCATAATAAATGTTTTGTTGATAATTCCTTCTACTTTATTTATCTTTTTCTTTACTGGTTCTAATATCAAATCATCTAGAGAAAGATCACAGAAAGACCAAGAACCCTCTATTGCCTTAAAAATATCCCACTTAAAAAAAAAAAAAAAACTGTTGCTCTCACCAATTTAGTTGTCAGTGTCAATTCAAATATATGTGAAGGGGGGGTAGGTACGTAGTGTGATAGCAGCCCAAGGAGGGGTTCAGAAAGAGAAAGAATCTGCAATCCACCAAGTGAAAGAGGCCACTGTCTGAAAAAAACTTACCCAGACAGAAATGGAAACACATGCAGCTGGATCTGCCTAAAGCTAGAGGCTAACTCATCAGCCTAACCAGCCAATAATTACTCATCTGGTCATGTGTTCTTCTGGACAGTAAGCATCTTTTTTTTTGGGGGGGGAATTCATTCCCCAAAGTTGAGGCCCATATATAGCAGCATGAATGTGACTCAGAGCAAATTATTGGGGGGGAGGCTGAAATATCAGAGAGAGGAAGCACCACAGTAAATTCTCAACTTGCTGTCTTGCAAGTTCCTCAGCTTGGCTCCTGGTCACTTATGCTAGTTACTTCTGTCAGTGGCTTCTCTCTTTCTGGGTTTCTATAAGCCCTTATATATCCTATTTGATCCAGATTAGGATTAAAGGCATGTAGCCTTGAACACACAGAAACAAAAGAAGTTCGGTCTCAGAGCACACTCTGTAGCAGGCACAGATAAAGTCTGCCTGTCACCATACCCACAGCTGCTGCTGAGGAAATTTGCATGGCTACCCACCTCAACCTCCAACTGAGTGAAAAGATAACTACAGGTTTCCCTGAAGGACAGACTCAGACCCCGCCTAGAGGTGAGGAGGGGTCACCAGGCCCAAGTGACTATATCTCAGCCAGGGAAGGAGAGTTGAGCTCCCATCAGTTCCAGTTCCACTTCCAGGATGGGGTGCTGTCAGCAGTGTAAGTCCTAGTGCACTCTGAGGCAGGTGCAGATAAATTCTGCCAGTCACCATACCCACAGCTGCTGCTAAGAGAATTTGCATGGCTACCCACCTCGACCTCCAACTGCCAAACAGATAACTTCTGGGGTCTCTGAAGGGCAGATTCAGACCCTTCCCAGAGAGTTGACAGGAGGCACACAAGCCTGAGTGCTACAACTGACCAGGAGCCAGCAAATCTTGAACCATTGAAGCCATGGGGGAAATGTCACTGCAAAAACTTACATAATAAGACAAAGAACAACAAGGTAACTCCAGAAAAAAAGTGGAGATCTTACAAATACAGGACCTGAACTGAGCAATGAGGAGGAAACAGAAGGAAGCAACACCAAAAATTCATTTTTGATGATCATCAAAGCTCTCAAAGAATATATGAAAAATAGCCTTAAAGAAATAGAAGAAAATACAAACAGAAAATTGGAAGAGATGAACAAATCTATGAAAGAAACATGCCAAGAACTAAAAGATGAAATAAAAGCTGAAATAGAAGCAATAAAAAAAGGCACAAAATGAGGCAAAGATGGAAATAGAAAACCTGAAGAAAAAAACTGGAACCACAAATAAAAGCATAACAAACAGAGTTCAAGAAATGGAAGATAGAATCTCTGAAATGGAAGACTCAGCAGCTCAAATAGATTTATCAGTCAAAGAAAATAGTAAAACTAAAAAAGCCATAACTCAAAATATTCAGGAAATCTGGGACACCATGAAAAGATCTACTTTGAGAATAATAGGAATAGAAGAAGGAGAATACCAGCTCAAAGGCACAGATAATGTTTTCAATAAAATCATAGAAGAAAACTTCCCTAACCTGAAGAAGGAAATGCCTATAAAGATACAAGAAGCTTACAGAACACCCAATAGATATGATCCCAAAAAAAAAGTCAGCGTGCCACATTATAATCAAGCCACAAAACATACAGAACAAAGAAAAAATTTTAAGAGCTGCAAAAGAAAAGGGCCAACTCACATATAAAGGCAGATCCATCAGAATAATGCCTGATTATTCAATGGAAACAATGACAGCTAGAAGGGCTTAGTCAGAAGTTATACAGATGCTAAAACAGCATGGCTGCCAAACCAGAATACTATACCCTGCAAAATTATCAATCAACATAGATGGAGTAAACAAGATATTTCAGGACAAAGTCAGACTGAAAGAATATCTATCTACCAATCCAGAACTACAGAGAGTATTAGAGGGAAAACTCCAACCTAAGGACCCAAGATGCACCCACGAAATCACAAATAGTCAATAATTACACAGAAGAATACTCTAGAGAAAGGAAATACAAACAAATTACCACCTAAAATGGCAGGAAATATGAATCAATGGTAACTAATTTCCCTTAATATCAATGGTGTCAACTCTCCTATACAACGTCACACACTAACAAGATGGATACAACAACAGAAGCCATTCTTCTGTTGCCTACAAGAAACATACCTCAACTACAAAGACAGACACAGGCTTAGAATAAAGGGTTGGGAAAAGATTTTCTAGTCAAATGGTCCTAAGAAACAAGCGGAGGTTGCAATCCTAATATCTAACAAAGTAGATTTTAAGCTAAAAGCAATTAAAAGGGACCAGGATGGTAACTACTTATTAATCACATTAAAAATTGGTCAAGAGGAGATTTTAATCTTATATATTTATGCCCCTAATATAAGGGCACACACTTATTTAAAGAAGCACTGCTAAAGCTCAAATCCCACATTAATTCTTACATTCTAAGAGTGGGAGACTTCAATATCTCACTTTCAACCCTGGATAGATCAACCAGACAGAGTCTCAACAGAGAAATAAGGAGTCTAAAAGAGGTTATGATGCGAATGTATTTCATAGATATCTACAGAAGCTTCCACCCAAAGGCAAAGGAATATATATATTTCTCTACTCCTCATGGAACTTTCTCCAAAATTGACCACATAATTGGTCATACAGCAAATATCAACAGATACAAAAAAATGGAAATAATCCCTTGTAACATATCGAACCACCAGAGCCTAAAGTTAGAATTCAACAACATCAAAACCCAAAGAATGCCTACCAACTCATGGAAACTAAACATCACTCAGCTGAACCATCTCTGGGTCAAGGAAGAAATTAAGAAAGAAATCAAAGTCTTCCTAGAATTCAATGAAAACAAATCTACAACGTATCCAAACTTGTGGGACACAATGAAAGCAGTCTTAAGAGGAAAATTCACATTGCTAGATGCCTACATGAAAAACCTAGAGAAATCCCACACTGGAGACCTAACAGCTCAGCTGAAAGCCTTAGAAAAATTAGAAGCGAACTCACCTAGAAGGAGTAGACGGCAGGAAAAAATCAAACTTAGAGCTGATATCAATACAACTGAAACAAAAGTACAATACAAAGAATCAACAAATCTTAGAGTTGGTTCTTTGAGAAAGTTAACAAGATACATAAGCCCTTAGCCAAACTAATCAAAAAACAGAGAGTGTTCAAATCAACAAAATCAGAAATGAAAAGGGAGACATAACAACAGACCCCCAGGAAATACAAATAATTATCAGATCATATTTTGAAAATCAGTATTCCACAAAATGGAAGACCTAGAAGAAATGGACAGCTTTCTGGACAGGTACCACCTACCAAAATTAAATGAAGATCAGATTAATTACCAAAACAGGCCTATAAACCTTAAGGAAATTGAAGCTGCATTTAAAACCTCCCCAAAAATAAAAGCCCTGGTCCAGATGGTTTCAGTGCTGCATTCAACCAGACATTCAAAGAAGAATTACGACCTTTACTCCTCAAACTATTTCACACAGAAGAAACTGAAGGAATATTGTCAAATTCCTTTTATGAGGCCACAATTACCATAATACCCAAGCCACTCAAAAACACAACAAAGAAGGAGAAATACAGACCAATTTCCCTCATGAATATTGATGTGAAAATTCTCAAAAAATTTTTGGCAAACCATATACAACAATGTATAAAAGATATCATCCACCACAACAAGTAGGCTTCATACCAGAAAAGCAGGGCTGGTTTAACATATGAAAAATTGTAAATGTTATCAATCATACAAACAAACTAAAGGAACAAAACCACATTATCATAACCTTAGATGTGAAAAAACCTTTGACAAAATCCAAAACTCCTTTATGATTAAAGCCCTGGAGTAATCAGGAATACAGGGAGAATATCTAAATATAATATAGGCGATTTACAAGAAGCCGACAGCCAGTATCAAACTTAATGGAGAAAAACTCAAGGCAATCCCACTAAAGTCAGGAACTAGACAAGAATGTCCTCTCTCCCCTTATCTATTCAATATAGTTCTCGAGGTTTTAGCTAAAGCAATAAGGGAACGAAAAGAGATTAAGGTGATATAAATTGGAAAAGAAGAAGTGAAGCTATCTCTATTTGCAGATGATATGATTGTATATATAAGTGACCCACAAAATTCTTCCAAGGAACTGCTATAGCTGATAAACACCTTCAGCAATGTAGCAGGATTCAAGATTAACTCAAGGAAATCAGTAGCCCTTCTATACACTAAAGATAGAAGAGCTAAAAAAGAAATAATGGAAATATCACCCTTCATAATAGCTGCAAATAGTATTAAATACCTTGGAGTAACTATAACCAAAGAAGTAACAGACCTATGTGATAAAAATTTTAAATCACTGAAGAAAGAAATTGAAGAGGCTATCCCTATCTGAAAATGGAAAGCTCTCCCATGTTCCTGGATTGGTATGATCAACATAGTAAAATGGCAATTCTACCTAAGGCAATCTACTGATTCAATGCACTGCCCATCAATATCCCAGCACAACATTTTTTGGACCTTGAATGAACAATACTCAATTTCATTTGGAATAACAGGAAAGCTAGGATTGCCAAAACAATTTTACTCAACAAAAGAAGCTCATGAGGTATCACCATCCCCGACTTCAAGCTATACTATAGAACTACAGTAATCAAAACAGCCTGGTACTGGCATAAAAACAGACTTGTGGACCAATGGAATAGAACTGAAGATCCAGACATTAACCCAGAAACCAATGAACACCTGATCTGTGACAAAGAGGCCCAAAACATTCAATGGAAAAAAGATAGTATATTTAACAAATGGTGTTGGCATATCTGAATGGAAGTGTGTAGAAAAAATGCAAATAGATCCGAGCCTGTCACCCTGCACAAAACTCAAATCCAAGTGGATCAAACACCTCAACATAAACCCAGCCACTTTGAACTTGATAGAAAAGAAAGTGGGAAATATGCTTCTACAAATTGGCACAGGCGACCAATTCCTAAATATAACACCAGTGGCACAGACACTAAGACCAACAATCAATAAGCGGGATCTCCTGAAGCTAGGAAGCTTCTGTAAAGCCAAGGACACTGTTAATAGGACAAAACGACAGCCTACAGAATGGAAAATGATTTTCATCAACCCTACAAGTGATAGAGGACTGATCTCTAAGATATATAAAGAGCTCAAGAATCTAGAGCCCATAACCTTGAATAACCCAATCAAAAAATAGGGTATTGATCTAAAAATGGAATTCTCAGCAGAGGAACTATGAATGGCTGAAAGGCAGCTGAAAAAGTGCTCTTCATCTTTATCCATCAGAGAAATGCAAATCAAAACAACTTTGAGATACCACCTAACACCTGTTAAACTGGCTAAGAAAAAAGACACAGATGACAGCCAATGCTGGAAAGGATGCGGAGCAAGTGGAACACTCCTCCATTGTTGGTGGGAGTGTAATCTTGTTAAGCCTCTTTGGAATGCAATATGGCGGGTTCTCAGAAAATTGATAATCAATCTCCAAGGACCCAGCAATACCATTTCTGAGTGTATACCCTACAGAGGCACATTCACACTCCAAAGGTATTAGCTCAACTATGTTCATAGCAGCAAGAAACTGGAAACAACCTAGATGTCCCTCAACTGAAGAATGGATTAACAAACTGTGGTACATCTTCACAATGGAATACTACTCAGCAGTAAGAAAAAATGATATTCTAAAATTCACAGGCAAATGGATGGATTTGGAGAATATCCTCCTGAGCGAGGTATCCCAAACTCAGAAAGATAAGCAGGGTATATACTCACTCATTTGTGGTCTCTAAACAAACAAACAAGAAAAAAATCCAAGCTTGCCCAGGCTGCAAACCATGACCACTGAACAACTTGGGATCAGAAACACCCTGGACTGACCCTTCGGATCCCACTCCAACTACAGGAACACCTGACTCACTCTTGAGGGAGGGGGAAAAACTGGATTTATCAGGAGTGGAGACTGATCTAAGCATTATTGGGTCATTGGGACCATAGAATTGTCTGCTCCCTGACCATGGAGGGGATGGGGAGTTTTGGAGAAGAAAAAATGACCTGATGTGTTGGGAGGGGGAAGAGACCTTGAATAAGGATATACAGGGATGAAAAAGAAAAAGTTGAGGGGGAAAGCTGAACACAAAATAAATATATGTGTAGTAATCTTATTTGCATTATCACCCTTGATAAGTCATACATATGATTTTTATCTTCCTCATAGTTATTGTTAACTTATAAGCATTTTAAATTCATTTTACTGTTTTTCTTGATAATTACAAAATAAAGAAAGAAGGGAAAAAAAGAAGTTCTGTCTCTGGATTTATGAGATAAAAGATGTTGGTTACCACCCCTTCCTTTCCCTGTGCTCAATCAAAAGTATGTGTGATTGGCTCAGCTCTATATCCTTGTATTCAAGGATTTTCTGAGCTGTCTACTTAGGATTTGACTATGTGGTCTTTTCTGATATCCCAGGATTTATTAAATATGTAACTTATATCCACAGCTCTTCTTGATTCAATGAGCTCCCGAGAGCTCTAGCCAGCCATTACTGTGGGAATTTTCCTCAAAAAGTCCTATCCTTTTATATAGAGTCACCTCCCTTGCTCTAAGCTGGAACAGGATCTCAGCCCAGTGCTCAGCCATGCATCTCTGCCTCTATCTCTATTCATTGTTGAATATAGGGTCTGTATTAGCACTTGGGGTGGCTATCACTTGATTATAGATAAAGTTCTGTGTAGGCAGCAGATTCACTATTGGTTGGAGACCTTGTCAAGGACATCCTGTGGGTTGTTATAGGTTATCCTAGTACCCAGTCTTTAACTAAATCCACATCAGCTTTATCTATCAACATTTTGTTCCTCTCATTATTCATTTCCACATCTCCTTTGTTGTGGCCCCTTATGCTCCCCATTAGCTAGGAATGTCTCCTCTATTTTCTCTTCCTAGGGGAATCCCTGAATGGTGTCTCTCTTAAATTTCTGCTGATCCCAAGAGTTCACCTGTTATAGCAGCTTGGTTTTTTTTTGTTTGTTTGTTTGTTTTTTTTGTTTTTTTTTTTTTTTTTTTTTTTTTTTTTTTTTTTTTTTTTTTTTTTTTTTTTTTTTTTTTTTTTTTTTTTTTTTTTTTTTTTTTTTTTTTTTTTGTGTGTGTGTGTGTGTGTGTGTGTGTGTGAAAAGTCCACTAATAAGTGAGTACATCCATGCTTATCTTTCTTTCTGGGCTTGTGATACCTTGGTCAGGAGGACATTCTGCAAATCCATCCATTTGCCTGCAAATTTTAGGATGTCATTTTTTTCACTGCTGAAGCAGAACTCATTGTGTAGATGTACCACCATTTGTTAATCCATTTTTCCCTCTAGGGAAATCTAAGTTGTTTTACCAGTTCTTCCTACTACATACCATGCTGCTATGAACATAGTTAAACTAATACCTTTGGAGTGCAAATAAACATCCTTTGGGTATATGTCCAATAGTGATATTGCTGAATCATTGAGTGATTGATTCCCAGTTTTCTTAGGAACTGCCATACTGCATTATATAGGGGCTGTACAACTTTATAGTCCCACTAACAATGGAGACATGTTCCCCTTGCTTCAAATACTCTTCAGCATAGGATGTAATCTGAATTTTTTATCTTAGGCATTCTGATAGGTGTAAGGTGGTATCACAAAGTTGTTTTGATTTGCAGTTTCCTGATGGCAATCATTGTTGAGAAATGTTTTGGTTCTGCTGAGAATTCCCTTTTTATTTCTGAACCCCATTTTTTAAATGGGTTACTGACAGTTTTGTTCTCTAGTTGCTTGACTTCTCTATATATTGCCAAGATCAGTCCTCTGTCAGTTGTAGGGTTGGTGAAGATCTTTTCCCATTCTGTAGGCTGTTGTTTTGTCTCATTGACACTGTCCTTGGCCTTACAGAAGCTTCGCAGTTTCAGGAGTTCCCACTTGTTAATAGTATTTCTTAGTTTCTGTGCAACTTCAGTTATATTTAGGAAGAGTTCACCTGTGTCAATGTGTTGGAGGGTAACTCTCACTTTCTATTGAGTTCAGTGAAGCTGGCTTATGTTGAGATCTTTGATCCAGTTGGATGTGAATTTTGTTAAAAGGTGATAATTTTGGATCTAATTTCCTTCTACATACTACCATCCAGATATTTCAGCATCTTTTGTTGAAAATACTATCTCTTTTCCATTGGGTATTTTTGGCATCTTTGTCAATTATCAGGTGTTCATATATATATGGGTAAATGTCAGAGACTTTTATTTGATTCCATTGATCTACAAGTCTGTTTTTATGCCAATACCAGGCTGTTGTTATTACTATAGCTTTATAGCATAGCTTGAAGTCTGGGATGGTGATGCCATCTTTTATTAAGCAGGATTGTTTTGGCAATCCTGGGTGTCCTGTAATTCTATAAGAAATTACATATTGTTCTTTCAAGTTTGTAAAAAAATTGTGTTGAGATTTTGCTGGGTATTGCATTGAATCTACAGATTAGTTTTAGTAAAATTACAATTTTTATTATGTTGATCCTACTCATCCAGGAGCATGGGAGGTCTTTACATTTTCTGATATCTTCTTATTTTCTTTCTTTAGTGTCTTAAATTTTTTGTTATGGATGTCTGCTACTTCTTTGTTAGAGTTACCCAAAGATATGTAATGCTATTTGTAGATATTATAAATGGATGTGTTTCTCATTTCTTTCTCAGCCCTTTTATCTTTAGTGTATAGGAGGGCTATTGTTTTAATCTTGTACCCTGCTACATTGCTGAAGTTGTTTATGAAATGCAGGAGTTCCCTGGTAGGATTTTGTGAGTCACTTATATAAACAATTAAATCATCTCCAAACAGAGATAATTTGAAATCTTCTTTTCTGATTTGTATCTCCTTAATCACTTTGTGTTCTCTTATTGCTTTAGCTAAACCTTTGTGAACTATATTGAATAGAAAAGAACAGAGAGCACATCCCCGTCTTGTTCATGATTTTAGTGAAATTGCTTTGAGTTTTGTCTATTTTGTTTGATGTTGGCTATAAACTTGCTATATTGCCTTTAATATATTTAGGCACTTTCTCTTTATTCCTGATGTCTCCAGGACTTTTGTCATGAAGAAATGTTGGATATTCTCAAAGTCTTTTTCTACATCTAATGAGGTGATCATGTAGTATTTTTCTTTCAATTTGTTTATATGATGGATGACATTCACTTTTTTGTATGTTAAAACATCCCTGCATCTCCAGGATGAAGCCTCTTTGATCATGGTGGATGACGTTTTTTTGATATGGTGTTGTATTCTGCTTGCCAGAATTTTATTGAGAATTTTTTCATTGATGATCATGAGGGAGATTGGTGTGTAATTTTCTTTCTTTGTTTTTTGTTTGAGTAGCTTGGATATTAGGGTGATTGTGACCTCATGAAAAGAAATATCTAGCAGTATTTCTACAGTTTTTACTATATGGTACAGTTTGAGGAGTACTGGTATTAATTCTACTTTGAATGTCTGATAGAATTCAGCAGTGAAACCATCTGGGCCTTGGCTTTTTTTGCTTGGGAGACTTTTAATGACATCTACAATTTTCTTTAGGGTTATAGGTCTGTTTAGGTATTTCATATGATATTATTAATATTAATATAGTCTCATTTATTACCCATGTATCCGTTTTTTTCAAACTCCCTTCCCATTCCTGACGCTCTCCAGCAATTGCAGAAGGTCTCAAGGTCCCAAGATGCCTTAGTTCAGCATCCACTCCAGACAAATCTTCTTTCCTCCTTTCAGCACCAAAACTGAGACAGGTGTTTCTCTGGAGGGAATGGGCTCCAAGGTATCATTCCAAGGTGCTTCAGATCCCAAATTCTTTTTGATGGCTGTGGTTTGCAGCTTGGGTATGCTTTGATTTGTCCTTAATGTCCACTAATGAGTAATTACATCTCATGCTTATATTTCTGAGTTTATGAAGCCTCACTCAGGAGAATATTCTCCAAATCCATTTATCTGCCTGCAAATTTTACGATATCATTTTTTTTACTGTTGATTCATACTCTATTTTACAGATATAACACAATTGGTTAACCCATTCCTCAGTTGAGGGGCATCTAGATTGTTTCCATATTCTTGCTATTATAAATAATGCTGCTATGATCATAGTTGAGCTAATGCCTTTTAAAATAACAGAAAAGCCAGGATTGCTAAAACAATTTTGCTCAACAAAACAACCTCAGAAGGCATCACCATCTCCAACTCCAAGTTATACTAAAAGCAACAGTAATAAAAACAGTCTTGTACTGTCACAAAAACAGACTTGTCGGTCAATGAAATCGAATTGAAGATCCTGACATTATCCCACAAACCTATGAACACCCAATTTTGACAAAGAGGCCAAAAATATTCAAATAGAAAAAAGATAGTATCTATAACTAAAGATGTTGTCAGAACTGGCTGGTAGTGTGTAGAAATGCAAATAGATCCAAGCTTGTCACCCTGCACAAACCTCAAATCCAAGTGGATCAAAGACCTCAAACCAAACCCAGCCACATTTAACTTGATAGAAAAGAAAGTGGAAAATACCCTCCAATGAATTGGCACAGGTGACCACTTCCTAAATATAACACCAGTAGTGCAAACACTAAAAACAACAATCAATAAGTGGAAACCTGCTGAAACCTAGAAGGTTTGTAAAGCCACACAGACATAGTCAATAAGACAAAACGACAGCCTATAGAATGGGTAAATATTTTCACCCACCCTACAACTAACAGAGGACTGATCTTGGAAATAGAGCCCAAAATGTTGAACAACTCAATAAAAAAAAAAAAAAACAAAGGGTTCAGTACTAAAAATAGAATTTTCAACAGAAGAATTACAAATGGCTGAAAGGTCATTGAAAAGATGTTCAACATCTTTAGCTATCTGGGAAATGCCAATCAAACCAACTTTGAAATACCACCTCACACCTGTCACAATGACTAAGTTTAAAGACACACATGACAGCTTAATCTGAAGAGGTTGCAGAGCAAGGGGAACACTTTTCCATTATTGGTCGTAGTGTAAGCTTGTTCAAACACTCTGCAATGAAGTATGGCAGTTTCTCACAAAACTGGGAATCAATCTCTCCAAGGATAGAGCAATATCACTATTGGGCACATACCATTAATCTGATATTGATTTAACTTTGGTAAGTGGTACCTGTCCAGAAAACTATCCATTTCTTCTTGGTTTTCCATTTTTATGGAGTATAGATTTTCAAAGTGTTACCTAATAAATCTTTGTATTTCCTCAATATCTGTTTTTATATCCTACTTTTAATTTCTGATTTGGCTATTTCAAATACTCTCACTCTGCTTTTTGGTTAGTTTGGATAAGGGTTTATTTATCTTGTTGACTTTCTCAAAGAATCAACTGTTTGATTCATTGATTCTTTGTTTTGTTCTTTTTGCTTCAATTCTATTGATTTCAGGTCTAAATTTGACCTGCTGTCTTACTCCTTTTAAGTGAGTTTGTTTCTAATTGTTCTAGGGCTTTCAGCTAACAAGGTCTTTTGCATGGGATGTTTTTTATTTTTTTTTCATATAGGCACCTAGTGCTATGAATTTTACTCTTAAGAATGTTTTCATTGTATCCAATAAATTTGGGTATGTTGTGGATTCATTTTCATTAAATTCTAGGATGTCTTTGTTTCCTTTCTTTACTTCTTCATTAAACCAGAAGTGGTTTAGTAAAGTAATATTTAGTTTCCATGATTTGGTAGGCATTTTTTACTTTTTGTTGTTGTTAAACTCTAACTTTAGACTATGGTGATTTGGAATGATATAAGGAGGTATTATAATTCTAAGTCTTTTGACTAAAATCAAGTGTAGTTTTATTCTTTTGGGAAAAATATATTGTAATACTCAAGATAGCTTCACTTGCTTCACTTGTTTGTTCCTTCATACTTTAGCAGATACCTAAGCTCTGTTTTTGTTTTTTTTTTTAATTTTATTATGTGATATGGTATGTCTTTCTATACACTGTGAATATTATTGGTTAGTAAAGTTACTTTCTTGCCTATCTTAGAAGAAGGTGGGAAATTGAATGTTAGATAAAGGGAAAGGAGCAAGGAGTCAGGGGTGAAGCAATCCAGCCATACAGAAGGCAAGATGTAAAAGCACAGATAAGCTATCATCCATGTTGCAAGACAAATAAATGAAATGGATTGAGCTAGCTAACAATATGTCTGAGCCAGAGGTTAACCAGCATGTATTAGTATAAGCATTTGAGTCAGTTTTGTCTGGTTAAACTTTTGCAGGTGAGTCTGAACAACAGGTTGAGACTGGGCCAGATACAAAGAACAATGAATTAAAAAGTTAGTTTTATGAGAAAGTTAAAAGTTAGATAAATCCTTATCCAAACTAACCAAAACACACACACACACACACACACACACACACACACACACACACACACACACACAGAATCCAAATGATCCAAAATCAGAAATGAAAAGGGGAACATAACAACAGATGTCCAGGATATCTAGAGAATTATCAGGTCATACTTTGAAAATTTATACTTCACAAAAATGGAAAATCTAGAAGAAATAGACAGCTTTCTGAACAGGTACCATTTACCAAAATTAAATCATGATCAGATTAAAGACCTAATCAGACCTATAACACCAAAGGAAACTGAAGCTCTCACTATAAGTCTCCCCCCCCCCAAAAAAAAAAGTTCAGGTCCAGATGGTATCAGTGCAGAGTTATATCAGACACTCAAGAATACTTCTCAAACTGTTCTGTAAAGTGGAAACTGAAGGAATATTGCCAAATTCATAATATGAGGCCACAATAACACTGATACCCAAGCCACTTAATGTCACAACAAAGAAAGACAATTACAGACCAATTTCCCTCATGAACACATGCAAAAATTCTCAACAAAATTCTGGCAAACAAAATCCAGCAACATATAAAAAAGTCATTTACCATGATCAACTAGGCTTTATACCAAAAATACAGGGATGGTTCAACTTATGGAAAACTGTAAATGTCATCCATAATATAAAAAAAAATTGAAGGAAAAAAAAAAAACATGGTCATCTCCTTAGATGCTGAAAAATCCTTTGACAAAATCCAACACTCCTTTATGATAAAAGTTCTTGAGAGATCAGAAATACTGAGAAAATACCTAAATATAAAAAAGGTGATTTACAAAAAGCCAACAGCCAACATTGACATCAATCCTCTCTCTCAGTTTCATTCCCAGTCTTATGATCTTCCCATTTACAAAAAAAGCCTATTCCTGCTGCTCATTTACCTACTGGAGTTTATTTAAATTCCCTGTGGCCAGACCCTTAAAAAAAACAAGTCCTTCCTCACCCACACCCCTACCAGAAGCCGTCAATGCAGAAGTGAATCACTCTGTCATTTAGCTGTGTTTTTGTCTTGAGCTCTTGTATACAATGCCATCTTTTTTATCCACTAATGAAAGAGTACATCCCCTACTTATCTTTCTGGGTTTGTGATACCTTGCTTAGGAGGATATTTCCAATTCCATCCATCTGCCTGAAAATTTTAGGATATCATTTTTTCTTGCTGCTCATTAGTACTCCATTGTGTAAGTGTACCACAATTTTTAATCCGTTCTTCAGTTGAGAAGCATCTAGGTTGTTTCCAGGTTCTTCCTATTATGAAAAATGCTGCTATGAATATAGCTGAACTAATACTTTTTGGATGTGAGTGTATGTCTTTGGGGATATGCATAAAAGTGGTATTGTTGGATCTTTCAGGAGATAGATACCCAGTTTTCTTAGAAACCACCATACTGCATTTCAGAGAATCTGAGTAAATTACACTCCCACCAACAGTTGAAGAGTGTTCCCCTTGCTCTGCATCCTCTGTTACTTTTAGAGTTGTTAAAAATCTTTTCCCTTTCTGTGGGCTGTCATTTTGTCTTCTTGAGTGTGTCCTTGACCTTACAGAAACTTCTCACTTTCACGAGGTCCTACTTATTGATTGTTGTTATTAGTGTCTGTGCTACTGGTCTTATATTTAGAAAGTGGTCACCTGCGCCAATGCATTGGAGGCTATTTCTCATGTTCTTCTCTATCAAGTTCAGTGTATCTGGGTTAATATTGAGGTCTTTGATAAATTTGGATTTGAGTTTTGTACATTGTGATAATTTGGATATATTTGCATTTTCTATACACTACCATCCAGTTTTGACAAAAACATTTAAGATACTGTTTATTTTCCATTGCATATTTTTGACCTCTTTGACAAATGTCAGGTGTTTATAGTTGTTTGGGCTAGTGTTGGGGTCTTCAATTTGATTCCATTGATCCACAAGTCTGTTTTTATGCCAGTACCAGTTTCTTTTTATTACAATGACTCTATAGTATAACTTGATGCCAGGGACTGTGATTCCTCTTGAGGTTCTTTTGTTGAGCAAAATTGTTTTGGAACTCTCAAGAACTCTGTTTTTGACCTGGTTCAGAGACATTACCACTGGATCCTTAAGTCTAGTTGGTAGTGACAATGCCATGTGATCCTGAGGATCCCTGTGGCTATCAAAGTGGATGGGATTATTCCATGGATTGACCACTCTCACATGTGCTCCACAAACCCCTGACCTGCCTGAAACTGAGGTGTGGAATATGTCCCCACACCCATCTCATGCCTTCAAGCTCAGGATCCAATATGAAGGCCCCATTCCTGGTTTGGCTGCTGATGGTGATGGCTCCTATCTACCAGAAGGCCTAGATGACATGTATAGACACCAACCCACACCAAGCCTGGAACCTGCCATGGGTTCTTACCAACTCAGGTTCTGATACTTCTCTGCCCATGGCCACTGGAACAAGATAGACAATTGATTTCCTAAGATGGCTTTTGACCTTAGGCATTTTGCCAAAGATCTGTCCAGCAACCAAGCATCCTTGAGACTCTGTGAATGGTATGAATGCTTGGAAGAAAAGTGATCAAAACATATTTAATGATTAGTGATTTTTTTTTTCCTGTGGGTATTTGCGCTGTGAGTCTAGTGCTTTAGGACGGACAGTGACCAAGATAGACCTGCTAATTTTTCATATTCTCAGAAACTGTCAGGCTTGAAATTCCCCTTAAATACTCAGGTGACTATTGAGTTTACAAATGAGAGACTCCAAGTCAGTTGGTTGAATGGGCTCCATTGGATTCTGAGTATGCATGCTCGGACAGGGCCAGATGCCAACATCACTTTGTCTCTCAAAACCCAGTTTTCCTTTTCCTGGCCTGAGCAGGCACCACTGGGGCCCAATCACGTCTTAAACTCAGTACCCAGACTGGTACCTTCGACCAGAATTACTGCCCTTCTAGGGGTAACCCTAACCTCTGGACTTTTTAGGTTCAATGAGGTAGTGAGGTGAACCCCTGAGGGCAAACCAGACCCCAATTGCCCTCCTTCAAAAATCCATTCAATTCTTGAATGCCTCCAGGCCAGTCTTAACTGCTTCTTGTTAGTTATACTATGATACCCAGCCCCTTTTCTATGAAGTAGTCATAGTACTGAGGGAATCCATTTAAACAAACAGAATCTAAGCAAAGCTGGTGGCAGTCCAAGCAAGGTCAGGGTGACCTTGAAGCAGGTTGAGGGCCAGAGGCTATGCTTAGGTACAGTCCCAACAATTTTCCAAGTCCTGTGTTACCAAACCCATCAGCTTAATACCACTCCTCTGGGGTACTTAGTCCCCATAATGTTCCCTGGTGGGCTTACTCAGCCAGACTGACCCCTTGTTCTCATGTTCAAGTGCTTGACCAAGCCAAAGCATTGTGCATTTTAGTTCACCTGGTACCTAGGCTAATCTATCATATAGAAGGTGAGCTGCTGGACCCCACTGTGCCTATAGCCTATTCCATCATAAGTGGGAACCTTTCACCACCCTGACCCTTAGCATTTTATTATGAGCAAGCTTAGCAGGCTTGGGGACAGATGTTAATTCCTTGATTACACAACGGCAACATTGTGCCTCTTTAAAGCTTTCCATTCATGAAGACATAGAAAAGTCAGAATAGTCTATATTTTACCTGCAAGAATCTTGGAGCTCACTAACTGAGGTAGTAATTCAGGGATCAACAGTGGCTAGAACTATTATTCTTACAACAAAACAGATTGTGTGCAGTCTTAGAAAAGGAGTGTTGTTTTATGTAGACCATCCAAGGGTAGTTAAACAAATCTTGGTCAAGGTGCGTGAAGAATTGACCAAGCATAAACTCAAACTAGAAGCCAATCAAGGGTGGTTTGAATCAATTCTTTTTAGTTGCCCTGGTTTCCTACCCTGATGTATAGCCTACTGGGACCCCTGACTATCTTATTACCTTTACTCACCTTTACATCATGCATACTTAACAAGTTAGTACAGTTTATGAAACAGATTAGGGAACATTCATCTTTTGGTACAGAGAGGCTATACTCCCCTACATACTACCAACTCAGGGTACATTTTCCCTGCAGTGGAAGCCCAAGACTCCTTTAAGCTTACCATTAGAGACCCATGACTGAGACAGTTACCAAAAAGAAAATGGGGGAAAGAAAAGAGTAAACTTAGCTTTAAAAAACTCCATTTTTATTTTAAAGGGAAAATAAAGTTTTACATTCCTGGCATTGGTGTGTCCAGTTCCAAGAAAGAATAAGCTAAGCACTATCTAAGGACATCTGGATGATCCAACCCTGAAGTAGTATAATTGCCACTCCAGGTGGGGTCCAGGGATGTTAAGCTGTGGAAAGTCTCTAAGCAGGAGCCAATCAGCAGCACATTTGCACCCTTATCTTCAAGTATCCCTGCATTGAGTTTTTTGCCTTTAAAAATGCTTGTATAATTTAGGGTAGACAGCTCTTCTTCATCTCATGTTTTGAGTGCATGGACTGAGCTCCCTGCCTGACATGCATTATGTTGACGATAAGCCTTGCTGTTGCATTTGGAACATCTTTGTCTCTGGTGATCTTTCATGGTATCGATCTTTGAGCAGAGCAATTTACATTAAATAAATTGCCATTATAAGATAGTGAAGAGCTATTTGGAAAAAGGAACAAGTCTCACTCTAATTGGTCAGTAATATTTTTAGTAATGGTCCACATCAATACCCTCAGATATCTGATTTTATAATGCAAAAATAGAGTCCTTTCACATCTCAAAAACAGAGAAATCTTTATATGCCGAACACTTAACAAAAATTTGCAATCTTTTCTAGACTTCATGAGGCAGAATGTAGAATTACTTCTGAGTAAGAAAACAGGAATAAAAGATTTCATGAAGTTTTCCTCACTCTACTTGAGTAAGCAAACAGAAGAGACAAGAACTTAGAAGATGATATTTCTAGCTTATCATATTCTCAAAAAGAATATGAGCGTCATGCAAGTCATAGCAAAACTCTTATAGATCTTGCCTCCCTGCACTGCTAGTATAACAATAACTTTCATTAAAGGTGTTGGAAAAATATTCAATTAATTAAAAATCTTAAAATAGATGTTCCATGTTCCCTATGTTCCAATGTTTAGATACTATCATTGTGTATGTTTATGCATGCACAGATGCTTGTGAGTACCTATGCTTGTGGAAGATTATTTCTCCTTCATGATTAACCATTTTCCTTCATTTGAATACATTATGCTTCTAACATAACAACCATATGTAATAAAACAGATTGAAACAGAAACCATTACATCAAAGTTGGAGAAGGATAGCTAATATGACTAAAATAGCTCTAACATATGAATCTAGAATCAGAGACTCATTTATTTAAACATAGATGGTTCCTCATAATTGAAAAATTGAATGCTATAGTATACATGCAAAAGATCAGGGATAGATATATATTGGCCCTGTGATTGACCTTTACTCTATTTAGATTGTCTTGTTTTCCTATGTACTCATGTACTCTGAATATTACCCTATTTTTGCCCCTTTTTGTGTAGGTCCTTGAGCTTTGAAGGTATTTTTTTAATCTATATCTCACTTTTTCTTCTGTCATGTTATTGTCCCTATTTTTATGGCTAGACCTTGATTCACTTGAAGTTCAGTTTTATCCAGAGTAATAAGTTTAGTTCTATTAGCATTTTTCTAAATGCATATGTCTAGCTTCACTAGCATGAGTTTTTGAGGATGCTAGAGTTCAACAACAACACAAACTACAGAAAGTCTACAAACTGAAGACATCTCTCCTGAACAAATTCTTGGTCAAAAAATAAATAATTCTAATTTCACAAATACCCAAGCCTTTGAGACACAATAAAAGCTGTGCAAAGAGAAAAGTTCATAGCACTAAAAGCTTCTTAAATATTTGGAGATATCTCACACAACCAACTTAATTGTATACCTAAAAGCTCTATTTTTTATTCAAATAATTAAATTCACCCAGAAGGAAGAAAAGACAGAAAACAATGAAACTCAGGCCTGAAATCAATAAAAACTGCTTGCAACAAAGATATTAACATACAAAATAAATGAAACAAAGAATTGTTTCTTTGAGAAGATCAGTAATATAGACAAACATTTATTCAAACTAACCAAAAGTCAGAGAGAGAATATACAAAAAAATGAAAATGGAGGACATATCAACAAACATCAAGGAAATCTAGACATTAATTAATTTATACTTCAAGAAATTGTAATCAAAATAATTGGGAAATTTATAAAAGATTCTGGATAGTGAATACTTACCATAATTAAATCAAGACCTGGTAAACAACTATTAACACAAAGGAAATAGAAAAAATTATGAACAGTCTTCAAATCAAGAAAAGCCCAGAACCAGATGGTTTGAGCACAGATTTCCATGAGAATTTCAAAGAGAGCTAATACCAATACTCTTTAAATTTTTCCACACAAAATAAACAGAAGAAATCTTGCTAAACATTTTTATGAGGCAACAATCTCCCTTATTACCCAACACAAAGATACAACAAAAAAGAGAAGTACAGTTCAATCTCCTTTATAAACATAAGAGAACTGTCTCCCCTTATCTATTCAATATAGTTCTCCAAGTTTTAGCTAAAGTAAAAAGAGAACAAAAGCAGATTAAGGGGATACAAATTGTAAAAGAAGAAGTAAAACTATCTCGAATTGCAGGTGATATGATTGTATGCATAAGTGACCTACAGAATTCTACCAAGAAACTCCTACAGCTGATAAACACTTTCAGCAATGTAGCAGGATACAAGATTAACTGAAAGAAATCAGTAGCTCTTCTATACACTAAAGATGAAAGAGCCAAAAAAGAAATAGAGGAAACATCACCCATTATAATAGCTGCAAATAGCATTAAATAGCTTGGAGTAACTATAACCAAAGAAGTAACAAATCTATTTGACAAAAATCTTAAATCAATGAACAAAGAAATTGAAGAGGATATCAGAAAATGGAAAGCTCTCCCATGTTCCTGGATAGGTAGGAATAAAAATGGCAATTCTACCAAAAGCAATCTACAGATTCAATGCACTGCACATGAAAACCATCCAAATCCCAACACAAAATATTACAGAACTTGAAAGAACAATACTCAACTTCATTTGGAATAACAGGAAAGCCAGAATTGACAAAACAATTTTGATCAACAAAAGAACCTCAAGAGGCATCACGATCCCTGACTTCAAGTTATACTATAGAGTAATAAAAACAGCCTAGTACTGGCATAAAAACATACTTGTGGATCAATGGAATAGAATTGAGGATCCAGACATTAACCCAAAAACCTATGATTACCTGATCTTCGACAAAGAGGCCCAAAATAATTCAATGGAAAAAAGATAGTATCTTTAACAAATGGTAATGGCATAGCTGGTTGGTAGTTTGTAGAAAAAATGCAAATAGATCCAAGCCTGTCTCCCTGCACAAAACTCAAATCAAAGTGGATCAAAGACCTCAACATAAACCCTGTTACTCTGAACTAAACAGAAAAGAAAGTGGGAAATACCCTCCAACGAATTGGAACAGGTGACCACTTCCTAATTATACCACCAGTGGCACAGACACTAAGAACAACAATCAATAAATGAGACCTCCTGAAACTGATAAGCTTCTATAAAGCCAGGGACACTGTCAATAGGACAAAATAACAAAAAAAATTTCACTAACCATACAAGTGATAGAGGACTGATCTCAAAAATATATAAAGCATTCAAGAATGTAGAGCCCAAAACCTTGAATAATCCAATCAAAAAATGGAGTTCAGAACTAAAAATATAATTCTCAGCAGAAGAATTATGAATGGCTGAAAGGCACTTGAAAAAGTGCTCAACTTCTTTAGTCATCAGAGAAATGCAAATCAAAATAACTTTGAGATACCACCTGATACCTCTCAGATTGGCTAAGATAAAAGACACAGATGATAGCCAATGTTGGAGAGGTTATGGAGCAAGAGGAACACTCCTCCATTATTGGTGAGAGTGTAAGCTTGTTCAGCCACTCTGAAATGCAGTATGGTGGTTTTTCAGAAAACTGAGAATCAATCTCCCCAAGGACCCAGCAATACCACTTCTGGTTGTATACTCTAAAAAGCATATTCCCACTCAAAATTAGATCAACTATGTCCATAGCAGCATTTTTTGTAATAGGAAGAATCTGGAAGCAACCTAGATGCCCCTCAATTGAAGAATGGATTAACAAGCTGTGGTACATCTACTCAATGGAGTTCTACACAGAAGTATGAAAAAATTATATCCTAAAATTTGCAGGCAAATGGTTAGATCTGGAGAATTTTCTCCTGAGCGAGGTCTCACAAACCCAGAAAGATAATCAGGGGATGTACTCACTCATTAGTTGACCCTAAACAAAAAAACAATAAGCAAAGCATATCCAAGCTGCAAACCACAACCACTGAACAGCTTGGAATATGATACTCCTTGGAATGGCATCTTGGATCCCACTCCCTTTAGAGGAACACCTGACTCAGTCTTGATGTTGGCAGGAGGAAAATGGATCTTCCAGGAGTGGATGCTGAACTAAGCCATATTAGGACATTAGGACCTTGGGACCTCCTGCCCTTGCTGAGGAGTAGATGGGGACATGTGGAGAAGAGTGTGACTGTAGAGGATGGGAAGGAGAAGGGAACTTGAATGAAAGATATACACAGATAGAAAATGTGACTTTATTCATAATAATATGAAAAGATGGAAAAAAAGAATTAACATAGCAAGGATGTATAAGGGTCTGGCTTCACCTTTAGGACTGAAATAATCTGTATTCAAATGTAAAAGCATAATATGGTATATACAGACAGCTATTAGGATAGTTTAATGCAGGATGCTCAAAAATTCACCTATTTTTAACATTTCATTATTTTGTTATAAATATGTTTGCTCTCTTAATTATGCACTGGAATGTTCACTTTTGGGGTGAGGAAACATCTGATATGTTTATTTATTTTCAAGGTTTGCTGAATTTTTCTGTTGTCTCTCACAGATTTCATGAATAATATTTTTAGATTATTTAATAAAGCATGGTGACAATCTTTAAAAAAGTTGTTGCCATGATTATGATATTTTTTTTCAGAGCAATAAAATCATGACTAAGACAGACAGTAATTATAATGTATTCCAGTAAAAATAAATTATCCCTAGTAAAAAAAATAAGAAAATACTAGCAAATCATATCCAAAAACATATAAAAAAAATCAGTCATCATGATCAAGGAGGCTTCATCCCAGAATTGTATGGGTGTTTCTACATGTGAAAATTTATCAATGTCATTTACCATATAAACAAACTAAAAAAAACCACATGAGTATATCAGTTAGCAAGTAGGGTAAATTCTTCTCACTTCTCTCTTTAAATACTATAACTTTATGTCTAACAGAATCCTGCAACTACCAAACTCTGGCCTCAGCTTGGTCTAACTGAACTTCACAGCTAGGCTCTGTGGTCGACTCTTTGATATTTCAGGCTATTTTTATTGAATATGCCACCATGAGATAGGACAGAGACCTAGGATAAATCCAAGTAATATTAGTCTTTGGAAAATATTATTGAGATAATGACACTTAATCATATTCTGCTGTACTCTTAGATCACTGCCTTGTAGAATAATCATCAGAGAAGCTTCCTACCTTTACATGATGAGAACAAACATGCAGAACCACAGCCAAATATTATACAAAGGGTGATAAACCTTGAAACACACAGTTCTGAATAGAATGTCCTCATCAAATCCCTGCTCTAAGAATTTAGAGAACCCTGTGTGATTATACTGACTCCACATCCTTGCCAGCATGAGATGTCAGTTTTGTTATTGATATTAGCCAT
Source organism: Sigmodon hispidus (assembly GCA_004025045.1). NCBI lineage: Eukaryota > Metazoa > Chordata > Mammalia > Rodentia > Cricetidae > Sigmodon > Sigmodon hispidus. Next base: position 8,855 of record PVIH01017983.1, on the reverse strand, counting down.
TTTGTCAAGTTTAAAACAAAATATGTAAGTGGACTTTATATTTCCCTAAAGAATATGAATTTTAAACATTTCTTTACATGTTTCTCAGTCATTTGATTTTTCTGTATTTTGAATTCTATCCAAAAACTGCACACATTTTAATTGCATTGTTTTAATATCTAATTTTCTGAGTTCATTATATGTTTTGAATATTAGTACTCTATCATTTATGGAGTTGGTAAAAATTTTCTTCTATTATGTAGATTGCCACTCTGAAAGACTGATTTTATTTTAGCTTACAAAACTTTTAAATTTATGACTTCACTGTGTTCTACTCATAAATTTGTCTCCAGTTCCACTGAACTCAAGGCTATTTATCACTTTCTTTACTAGCAGATTCACTATATTTGGCATTATGTAAAGATCTATTATCTATTTGGATTTGTGTTTTGTGCAGGTTGATGTTCTTTGAATCTCTTTGCTTTCTCTTACATGAAGACATCCAGTATGACCACCAGCATTATTTTGTGGATGCTTTCCACAGTGTGTATTATTTGTTTATTCATCAAAAATTGTCTATACATTAATGGATTTATATCTGTAATTAAAATTAATTCAATTTATCCACTCATCTATTTTATGACAATATCAAGTAGTTTGTGAAAATATAGTTCTGTAGTAGAAATTACAATTAGGAATGGTGAAACATTCAACAGTTCTGTTATTCTTCAGTATTGTTTTATCTATCTGGGGTTTTTGTTTGTCTACATGAAATAGAGAATTGTCCTTTTAAGTTCTGCCAAAAATTGTGTTCACATTTTTGTCAGGATTTTGTTGAATCTTGAGGGCTTTTTTTTTTTTTTTTGGTCAGGGGCAATATTTACTAAATTTATGCTATTGATTGTTTTATGTAAAACCTATTTTCATATTTTGATATTTCTTCATATACTTCATATTTTACTTTGATTTGTGTTGTTGGTTTTGCTTCTTTAGAAAACAAGGCTTCTTTGTGTAGCTTTTGTTCAAAAAGACACTGTCTACATTTTGAATGCTGGGATTAAAGGCATGTACCACCACACTCAGCTCCAAATATTTTAGCATTGAGAAAGTTCAAAGTTAATAAAGCACTATGTAGTCTATTTCTAAGGGCCTTTGTTACTCCTTTCTGTTTATTTAACATCTTCTTTAGAGTTCGATTTGATCTATGACTGCTTGCCCCGCAGAGTTATGTGGTTTTCTTGTAATGTGCTTTATATTATAATAAGCAAAAAATTGTTTCATTTTACTAGAGATATATGCTGGAGCATTGTCTGTCTTAATCTCTACAGGTATTCCCATGATGGTCATAACTTCTAGCAAATGCGTGATTACAGATTCAGCCTTTTCTGAACTCAAAGCAGCTGTCCATTGAAATCCTGAAAACATAACTATTGTATGATGTACATATTTTAATTTTCCAAATTCTGTAAATGAAATACGTCCACCAGCCAGATTTCATTTATATGTATACCTTTAGGATTACTCCCTGCTGGTAATGGAGTTTGGTTATAGAAAGAATAGGTGGGACATCTTTTTACAATTTCTTTATCTTGTTGCTAAGTGATGGAGAAATCTTTTTTTAATACCTTACCATGCTTCTAGCACATTTCCTGTTAATAATTTACTAATTTCATTATAACCTTGCACTATAGGACCTGACAGACATGTATGGGATTGAATGTGTGTTACATAGAAGGGATGATCCCTATTCCTGATTATTTCTTGTAACTAAATAAATATGAAGTTTACTCAGACTCATCATTAAAAAATCATAAGTTTCAATGTGTAAAACAACTCTGCATACTGAGATTCAGTGACTATGTTGAGAGCTTGGATAAAAATCCATTAATACCATCTCCATAGCATATTTTTCTGATGTTTTAACAGAATTATCAGGACTTTGAGCCAAATTACTTTTATTTTCTGATTTGTAAACTGCCTTTCCTGACTTACTTGCATAGGTATAAAATGTGGGGGCTCCAGTAATTGGTTTATCTCATACAACACGAGGAAGAATCCATTTAGTTTTCTTTAAAAATTCAGTTCTCTTGCTTTGGGGGTATTTGTTGTTAATATGTCTCAAAAAATTACTGCAGGCTCTTTGCCAAAGTTAACTTTCTACCAATAATTGATCAATTTCTTCTGTAGCTAAAGGTACAACAATTTCTGCTGAGTCCATTCCTGTTAATTGACAAAGTCTTATTTTCCCTTTAAAAATCAATTCAGAAATCTTTTCCACATATGTCATTAATTTTTTACTAGGTTTATGTGGTAGAAATACCCATTCTAATATAGCATTTCCCCTAAATTTCCCATAGAGGAATGCATAGAGTATAATGAAAGTAAGGTCTGGGTCCACATGATCCACATGTGCATCATGTAATTTTTTTCTACTAAAGCCAATTCTCTCTCAATTTCTGGTGAAAATTCTCTTGGCTATTTAAGTCCTTGTCACCATTTAAGGTTTTCAACAAATTATTCAGTTCATTATTTTTTATTTTATGCCATGACTCTGGTGAAATTATTGATACATCTGGCTCTGTGTCCAATAAACCTTCAATAATAACATCATTTATTTGTACTTTTAATTTTGGACTTTGTTCATTAATAGGTGTTTTCCAGTATGTTTCTTTTACAATTTTTGCTGAGGTTTTTTCTTTTTCCATAGATTTTATATCACTTAGTGTAGTAAGTTTTTTGAAATAGGTTTTAATTCCTTTAACCGTTTAGGGGAGGTGTATCCTCCATGAAAGCAGGGTAAGATTGCACTGGATTGGATATGGGGACTTTTGAAGGCCTCCTCTGGGTGTTTCCTCAAGGCAGAAGGTTACCTCCTGTCTCTTGTTGACAGACATTCATTAGTCCAGTGTCTACCTTTTCCATACCTCCTGCATACTCCAGAAGGGAGGGGTGTTCTCTTGTGATAATTCCTTACAAAGGAACTGTTTTTGGGACCACCTTGATTACAATTTCTTTGTATATGACCTTGTCATATTTACAATTATAGCATTTAACATTTTGCCTTTTTCTTATACCTCTAGAAATGACCTCTCATACAAAATTGCCATCATCTTCTTAAGAATTTACCTTAACTGTTTCTCAGATTCAATCCTCTAACTGTGCTGACCATACTTTTAATGGTCTTATTAGTTTTTACATTTTTGTGTTCTCAAATGCCAGGGATTAAATTTGCCTTGCTTCTGAATCCAGTGCTCTTTACTGCTGCAGATAATCTCTGCAAAAAGTCTGTAAAAATTCCCTTTGGGCTTTGTATTACTTTTGTGAATGATTTAGTTTTCTTTCCTTCTTTTTCTATCTGATCCCATTCATTTAGTGCTGTCATGCGGCATAAATCAAGACTGTGTGAATTGCATTGGGACTGCCTTTCAATATCAGAATATTCTTCCTCCCCAAGAAATTGGTTTGGGGAGACTTCTACGCCCCTGACTCTGGTTCTTTATTCTATTATTTTAGCCTCCTCCTTCTACCATGTTTTTCACTGTAAAAGTGGCCCTGGTTCCAAAACAGCAGTAACCATATCTAACCAGTCCTTAGGGGTGATCTGCTGGCAACAAGACCAGGAATTCAACATTTGTTTTACAAACGATAAATGCATCCCATATGTCACAATCACATCTTTAAAACTTTTTGTTCTAGCATTTTGATCAGAGACCAGTTAACTTCTCTAATATCACTATCCTCTTTTGATCTTTTAATGATTACTAGGTATATTAGTTTTGTCTGTCTGATAAACTTAAACTGTTTTTCTGTAGCTTTAGATGATATTGCTGAGGTCTCTTTATACTTCTCTGTCTGTGTTTGAATATATTTAATCCCCTTTTTAATAGACTTTTTAAAGACTTCTTTCTTGGCATTCACATTAATTGACTTCCTTAATGATAAAACAGAAGTCAAACAACAAATATGGGTAATAAACATTGTGAGGGCAATTCCATCTACATTATCTGTCTTTTCCCTTACTGGTTCTAATATCAGATTGTCTAGAAAAAGATTACAGAAAGACTAAGCACTCTCCATTGCCTTAAACAAATTCCCACTTTAATATGTGCTCACCAATTTAGTTCTCAGAGTTGGTTTAAATGGTTGTGATATAGAGCAGTTACCTAGTGTAATAGCAGAACAAGGAGGGGCTCAGAAATAACCTGCAAACCACCAGGAAAAAGAGGCCACTGTCTAAAAAAACTTACTCAGACTAAAGTGAATGGAAAAAACATGTGGCCTGGTCTCCCTAAAGCAGGAGGCTAACTCACGAGCTTAAGCAGCCAAAATTACTCCTTTGGTTATGTGTTATTCTTGCTGGCAAGCAACTATTTTGAAGTGGGTAGAGATTCATGCCACAATGTTGAGCCCCAAATGTAGTATCACAAATGAGACTGAGAGCCAATTATTGGGGGAAGGCTGAAATATCAGAGAGAGAAAGCACACTCTCAATTTTCAACCAGCTAACTTACAACTTCCTCAGGTTTGTTCCTAGTTGCCAGTGCCTTCTCCCAGTTGCTTCTGTTCACTCTGGGTTTTCACAAGCTCTTATATATCCATCCATGTTAGGATTAATGGCATGGCATGTAGCCTTGAATTCACAGAGACAGAAGTTCTGTCTGTAGTTGTGGGATTAAGGGTGGAGTTCTCCACTCCAGGATTTCACTGTGTTGGGATTAAAGGTATGTGTGACCGACCCAGCTGTTTATCTTTGTATTCCAGGTTTAAGAATTTCTTGAGCTATCTACCTAGGATTTGACTAAGTGCTCTCTCCCCAATATTCAAGTTTTATTAAATGTGTAACATATATTCATAGTGGCTGAACAAGTTTACACTCATATCAACAATGGAAGAGTGTTTCCTTGCTCTTCATTCTCTCCAGTATAGGTTGTCATTTGTGCTTTTAATCTTAGCCATTCTGACAGGTGTAAGGTGGTATCTCAAAGTTGTTTTGATTTACATTTCTCTGATGACTAAAAATGTTGATCATTTTTTTTCAAGTTTCCTTCAGCCATTTGTAATTCTTCTGCTAAGAATTCTTTTTTTAGTATTGAACACCATTCTTGGATTGGGTTATTAGGGGTTTTGAGCTTTAGTTTCCTGAGTTCTTTCACTATTTTAGAGATCAGTCCTCTGTCACATGTAGGATTGTGAAATTTTTTTTTCATTCTGTAGGTGGTCATTCTTTTTAAATGATTGTGTCCTTTGCTTTATAGAAACTTCTCAATTTCAGGAGATCCCACCTATTGATTATTGTTCTCAGTGTCTATGCTACTAGTGTTATATTTAGGAAGTGTTCATCTGTGCCAAGGCTTTGGTGGGTATTTCCCACTGTCTTTTCTATCAATTTCAGTGTACCTGGGTTTATGTTGAGGGTTTAGATACATTTGGACTTAGGTTTTGTGCAGGGTGATAGTCTTAGATCTATTTGCATTTTTCTATACACTGCCATCCAGGTATACCAACACAATTTGTTGAAGATCGTATGGTTTTTTTCATTTAATATTTTTTACCTATTTGTCAAAAAGCAAGTGTTCATAGGTGTGTGGATTAATGTCTTGGTCTTCAATTTGATCCATTGATCCAAAAATCTGTTTTTATGCCAGTAACAGGCTGTTTTAAATACTGTAGCACTATAGTATAACTTGACAACAGGGATGGTGATGCCTCCTGAAGTTCTTTTGCTGAGCATTATTTATTTATTTATTTATTTTTGAAATCCTGGCTTTTCTGTAATTCCAAATAAAATTAAGTATTGTTCTCTTAAGGTCTGTAAAAAATTGTGTTGGGATTTTGATGAGAATTGCATCGACTTTACAGATTGCTTTTGATAAGATTGCAATTTTTACTATGTTGATCCTACCTATCCAGGAGCATGCCAGATTTTTCCATTTTCTGATATCCTCTTCAATTTCTTTCCTCAGTGATTTAAAGTTTTTGTCAAACAGATCTGTTACTTCTTCGGTTATATTTACATCAAGGTATTTAATGCTATTTGCAATTATTATAAAGGGTGATGTTTCCCTTATTTCTTTTCAACTTTTTGGTCTTTAGTGTATAGGATAGCTACTGATTTCTTTTTAAATAATCTTGTATCCTGCTACGTTTCTGAAGATGTTTATCAGCTTTTGAAGTTCCCTGGTAGAATTTTGTGGGTCACTTATACAAATGATTATATCATTTGCAATTAGAGATAATTTCACTTCTTCTTTTCCAGTTTGTATCCCATTAATCTCCTTTCCTTCTCTTATTGCTTTAGCTAAAACTTCAAAAAGTATATTGAATAGACAAGGGGAGAAAGGACAGCCTTGTCCTGATTTCAGTGGGATTCCTTTTAGCTTGTCTCCATTAAGTTTGTTGTGGGCTGTTGGCTTCTTGTGAATCACCTTTATTATATTTAAATATTTTCACTGTATTCCTGATCTCTCTGGGACTTTTATCATAAAGGAGTGTTGGATGTTGTCAAAGTTTTTTCCAGCATCTAAGAATATGATCATGTGTTTTTCTTTTTTCCTTCAGATGTTTAATTGATGGGTGACATTTACTGTTTTTCATATGTTGAAACATCCCTGCATTTCTTAGATGAAGCCTACTTGATCATGGTGGATTCTATTTTTTATGTATTCTTGTATACATTTTGCCAAAATTTTTTTTGAGAATTTTAGCATCAATATTCATGAGGGAATTTTTTCTGTAATTCTCTTTCTTTGTAGTGTCTTTGAGTGGCTTCAGTGTTGGGGTAACTGTGGCCTCATAAAAAGAGTTTGGCAGTATTCCTTCAGTTACTACTGTGTGAAACAGGTTGAATAGTATTGGTAGTAATTCTTCTTTAAATGGTAGAATTCGGCACTAAAAACATCTGGATCTGGGCTTTGTTTTCTTGGGAGGCTTTTAATGACAGTGTCAATTTTCTTTGTGGTTATAGGTCTTTTTAGGTATCTAATCTGATCTTGATTTAATTTTGGTAAATTGTACCTGTCCAAAAATCTGTGCATTTCTTCTAGGTTTTCCATTTTTGTGGAGTATAGGTTTTCAGAGTATGACATGACAATTCTCTAGATTTCTTGGGGGTCTCTTGTTATGTCCCCCTTTTCATTTCTGATTCTGTTAATTTTGATACTGTCTCCTTGTCTCTTTGTATTGTTCTGTTTTTATAACTCATTTTTTTTTTAAAGTTTGTTTAAATAGTGTCTGAGGCATACATCTCTAAAAAACTCCTGTCTCATTTACTGTCAAATTGTGCTATGATTCACAAGGAATCTTGACTACTCCTGTCAGGCAATGCTGAATGATTGGCACATGTGGCCTCCCACTGTCCCAATATTGCTTAGTTGAGCCTCCACTCCTGGCAGTTTCAGTTTTCTCCCCTCAACCTCAAGACTGAGTCAGGTGTTCCTCTAGGGGAAGTGGGATCCAAAGAGTCAGTTCAAGGTGTTTGTGATCCCAAGCTGTTTAGTGGTTGTGGTTTGCAGCTTGGGCATGCTTTGCTTTCTTCTTGTTTGTTTGTTGTTTGTTTGTTTAGAGTCCACTAATGAGTGAGTACATATCTTTCTGGGTTTGTGATACCTCGCTCAGGAGGATATTCTCCAAATCCATCCATCACAAGGTTAGTCATCAATTGCTGATTGTTTCCAAGCCCTTTGTTTGGCTACCTCCTGGGTTGAGTCTTTGCAGGCTCTTTCCAATTCTGAGACATTCCAAGGGTAATTAAATATTATCAGCCCCTAGAGTACCTTTCCTGTGTGAACTTTGTTCCTAAGCAGGCATCAAGCATGTCTAGAAGCTGAGAACTTTTGCTCAAAAAATGGTGATACTTTTCTAGTTCTTCAAGTATATTCTCCCTCTCTTAGCTGTTTTTTAGAGGCTAATATGTACTTGAGACACCTGCAGTTCTTAGATTAGTGCTTTAGCTCCTCAAGTTTCTCTGATTTCAATTTAGCATGTCTGTTGGTATTGTATCTGTGTCATGGGACCCCTCACAGACCACCAGGGAGCAGGATTTCAATTTGAACACCAGAGGGTCAGTTTATTCTTTTGGACATGTTTGAATGAGCTCTGGCTGAAACCTTCTGTTCTGCCATAGCAGAGGAATTCAGCCTCAAGCTCTGAGGTGAAAGTGTTTTCAAAGAAAAACATATATAAGTGAGGTGTTGCACATCTTGGCATTTCAGGATTAGGGAAAGTGGTGTAGGGTACAATAATTCTCAGAAACTACTGATTAAACTTTGACCAAACCCCAGCTTTGAATGTACTTGCTGAAATTTTAGGACAAAACCAAGTGCATTCCTGAGGTTTCTCCTATATTCCTCTTAGACCAGTGATGTGTTCTTAGGCATGAAGCAGTAAACCTATGCCTGCACAGTTGTACTCACTCATTTAGGTCTTTCCCATCCAGTCCTTATGCTGAAGAAGCATTTACCAGGTTTTGCCTCAATGATGCTGATCCCCTTAATCACAGCTGATTCTTCAGACTGTTTTGACCAATACTAATTGTCCCAGCAAGTCAGATAATTCACTTTAATGTTTTCTTTGTTTGTTTGTAATTGATCTAAAAGTATCACCTGTATTGTATCTCAGACTTCATCTCTAAACTTCACAAGCCAGGCCTCTTCTGCCTACATTGCCCTTAACATTTTTGTTTTCTTCTTTATTTTGTATTTAACAAAAAAAAAAGTAACATGAATTTAAAATGAGGAAAAGTTAACAATAACTATGAACAGGATAAGAATCATAAGCATGGCATATCAAGGGTGGTAATGCAAATAAGATTGCTACACATATATTTACTATGTGTTCAGCTTTCCCTCTGAAATTTTTTTTCCCATCCCTGTATATCC
>PVIH01017982.1:0-39991 GCA_004025045.1 Sigmodon hispidus | reverse complement strand
CTCATTTCTTTCTCTCCTCTCTCCTGCTCTTTTCCAGGTACCCACCTCTCATTAACTTTTTATAATTAACTCTCAGGTCACACCTGGTAGTGAGTGTGCGTGTCTCTCCCCACGAGCAAAAAGCTAACATTTTGCTGACAAAACCCAGGAGGCCCTTTCCAAAGCTTAGGTGCTTATAAGATAGGTGAACGTGTTCCAGGGTCACTGACAAGCTGCCTTCTATCTGACCTGCCTCAGTGCATTTTCTCCAATTGGTAAGTTTTCCCTTTTCAGTCAGCGAAAACATGAACTTCCATCTCTTCTCTGGTAAGACTCAGGTTTCATGCAGGTCCACACCCAGATACAATCTCCAGTGTTCACGGCTGTTTCATCTTGCATAACACTCATTAATGACATTTCCTGTTATTGGAGTTCTTCCCACAGATGGGTCCAAAGAGTTTTTTCCTGGATGACTACTCTGGGTGCATGTGGATGCCTACTGTACAGCCAATGGGTTTTTGCAGTGGCTAGCATTGGCTGGTTGGGGCTTACCTCTTACTTCATGCTGACAAGTGTCTAGGGATTGCTGGCATAAATTTGGACATTATTTCAGCAGCTAGTCTGAGAGCCAATCGGCTGCTTATGTTATCTAAGAGTTCACAAAGCCAGGTGACAACCCAGATTTCCTGAACCCCTTTGGGCCTCAATAATGGGGAATAAGCCAGCAAAAAAATATTTTACCATCCTCACCATTAAGATGCATTCTTAAGACTCTCAAGCCACTTAGTCTTTTTGTCTCATTTAGATACCACCAAGCTTATTTTTGCACAAAAACGGCCTAAATACCTCTTATATTACTCAAAATAGCTGCCAAATGGCTCACTGACCCCGATATTTTATGGCAACTAACTTTTGCAAGTGTAAGGCAGAATGAAAGAGTTTTTCCTATGTCTTTCTATATTTCAGTTTTAAACCTTTTCTTCCAGTTTTCTATTCTTAAAAGCTTCCCTATGTCTTCTCATATATCAACTCTAAACCTTCTCCTCTAGCTGTCTATTCTAGCCCATCTTTTTCTGGCTAGAATACTGAATTCTCTCTAAAACTTCCCTATTTCAAATCTCAGTGCTCACTTGCTTCCAATCTTTTCTGTTCCAGGAACTCCAAACCCCAGCTACATTTACTCCAGATTAAAGTTCATCAGGTTTTTAAATGCCTTACAAATGCACTCTTACAATATACTGATTTGAATCCTAATAGTGCTGAGGAAAGGCAACTCCTCATGATCCAGTTTTTTATCCAGAGCTACCCTGACATTAATGCCAAACTCCAGTTTCTTGAGAGGGGCCCACTGACTCCACAGGCAGAAGTCCTAGCACTGACATTTAAGGTATATCACAGGACATATTAGAAAACACACCAGAAAAAAACATACCTCCTGCTGGCCAAAGTTATCTGACAAGCATCTTGCCTCCTCCCGTGGTGAGCAGACATAGACATTCTGGTTCTTGCTTTTGGTGTGGCCAGCTTGGCCATTGGTCTCGCTCACGTCCAGTCTCGTGGAGGCCATCCAGGCAGTGTCCTAGGTGCCATAGTAATCACTAGCCCAATGACTGTTTCCAAGCCCCAAAGGGAGGGGAGATAGTACACATAGACCAGTCTCTGGCTGATCTCCTAGGCCTAGCTGTGGATAACCTGGCAACAATCATCATGAAAAGAGAGATTCAAGTTGTCATAATGATATCAGGACATTCCATCTCTTTCCTTGTGTACACCAAGGCCACATACTTGGTCCTGCAGAAGTTCAAGGGGCCCATTTCTCTTTTGAGTCTCTCCACTGCCGAGGTGGAAGGTAAACAATTCTAGTCTGATCAGGCTCTTCCACTTAACGTATATTTTCAGACACATTCAGAATCCTTGTGTCATAAGACACATTCCCCTAAAATTCCACTTTTCTGAGTTTTCTGTTCCAGTCTGCTTCTCAGAGCTGAAGCCAAAACAGTTACCAGCAAAAAGTTCTGAGGTACTTCACTTCATTCCTGCCTTCCCACACAGACTAATCCTTCAGCTGAAGCTTCTGGAGAATGGTAATACAGGTAAAATAGACTATTTCCCCCACCCCCTACGACCAAAGGAAAGGAACCAAAAGCTAAGTTAACCTATTCTAACTTCTTCCTATCACCCCTAGACCTAGCAAAATAAAATATGTGTCACTTCTCAAGGTTCTCTTACGAACTCATATTTTTTCCAAGCTCCAGAAAATCACAATTTTCTGTTCCTTGGCCTAAACTCTTGGACTGCAAAAATAAGCCACAAAGTCCAGCAGAGAGAGCATCAGAAGACACATCTTTGCCCCTAAGATGTCTGAAAGCAGTCTCAAAGAGATTACATCAGCCTTGTTAATCCCCCTCCATACACCCATATTTCTTTTTATAATTAACACAAAAGGGTAGAATGTAAGAAGTGTTCCTGGCACACCATATGCTGGACCCAACATGGTTCAGGGAAAAATAACAATTTCTGGCATGTAACAGCCACATGGTAAAGCCAACATGGTGCCATGTACAGAGGGCATACCCCTAGGCATGGCTACATAGATTTGCACCTGTCCCATCTTTTAAAAATTATTATATGGCTGCCCACTTTATCTTCTCCCTTCCTCTTCTTCTCTCTCTCTATCTCTTCTCTCTCTCCTCTGTCCTGCTCTTCTCCAGGTGCCTGTCTCTCAGTAACTCTCTAAAATAAACTCTCATATGGCACCTGCTAGTGAATGTGTGTGTGTGTGTGTTGGTTTTGCATGTTAAAAGATACACACACACACACACACACATATATACACACACACACACATACTACCATGGCTACACGAGAGTTTATTCAGGAGAGTTGCGAGTCGAGAAGAAAAGCAGAAGACACAGACTGCAACATGGCTTCTCCTTTTAAAAGAAAGCATAGAGACAGATTTGCATAGCCACACCTGGGGTGTACCCTCAGTATGCAGCACATTCTGCTGGCACCACGTTGGTTTCACCACATGTCATGCCAGGAATCCTCACAGTGTGTGTTTCTCACCGTATACAAAAAACTAAAAAAAAAAAAAAACCATATAAATTATATGTACTACACAGTTAACCACTATACATAATATTAAGACAAGTGCAGCATTGCAATTCATTTTATATACTGCTGTTTCAATTTAGTTAATTTAACTATTCTGGATTTTCAGTGACAGTATAGAAAGGAAAACCACAAAGAAGGGAGATTTCTGCAAAGTCATACACTATGTGAATTGTCACAATATTGATGCTCTGGTGAGGATGGTGGCTACTTCACAATTGGGCATTGTATACCCAGATAACTCCTGTCATGTTCAGTTGTGGTTGTTTATGTGACTAACCTGAGATCGACTGATGTTATCCCAGATAAAAGGACCCAGAAGAATGCTTTGGTTTTTGCTTGCTTGTCCTCTCTCTGGCTGGCAAGGTTATTTACCTTGTTGCTGAGGTTGGTGTTAAAGATGACCTCTTCAGTATTCCAAAGTAGACTGAAGACTAACAGATCTCCAAGAGTTCAACAGGACTGCTGAGCACCTAGCTGAGCAGACTGAACAACTGCTGCCTTTTCAGCCTTTTTTTTTGAATAGCCATTTTTTTGACTACACAGACGACATCCTTCTATAAGCCAGTAGAATAAATTTCCTTCTAATACCTAAAAAAGAAACAAAACAAAACACAAACATGTTCATACAATTTAACAATAAAATCAGTTTGCATGCTTTAAAAAAAAAAACTTTGAACACACAGAATTTTTTCTTATTTTATACTGAAACTTAACATATTCTCAAGTCAAAACACTGGTGTCCAGGGATTGCACCCAGTTTACCACCTAAATTTGTAAATTGTTATGTGTAGACATTGTTATTATCACCCACATACAGATTACTTATAGAATTTTCATGATACCAGGACAAAGATAAGTGATTTCTTTAGAAAGTATAGGACCATGGAAACACAAAATGTTTTCTGTTTATTTTTATGTAATAAATAATAAATGTTGATTTTGTCTAATCAAACTTGCCATATGAATATTCATAACAGTAGTGTTTTGAAGAAGCTATTATATAAACACAGCCTATTAACAAACATAAGATATGATTTTACTCACAGACAATTACAATTTTGTTTCCTAGGAAGAGTATTTTATGTCTATTTTCCTAATGGTATATCCCCAATCATAATAGGATAATCAAATATGATTCATTATTTGAATAAGAATACAAACTGAGGTTTATTATTTTTCAAGTTTGCCTGAACATTGGAAACAAATGTTAAATTCTTACTTTTACAGCTATGTATATTAGATGACTACTGCTTGAAAACTATGAAATTTTTTATAAAATAAGCTGTGAAGCATATTAATAATATTTTGTACACAAGTCTCTTGATTATTATTTTCACTTAGTAAAGGCATTAAATTACAATGAAGGTCAGGTGAGGGTAAATATTATTATCTTTTTTATTTCTATAAAGAAGCTACATTTCTGAAGAATTACTTACATTTGCATTCATGAGGAAAAGTAAATCAATTGATTTCTTTTCAGGTTGTTTGGCAAACATTGCAGATAAGATTGCTAAAAACACTGAGATCTCCTTACTTATTTTTTTATCTTCAGCCTATAAGCTCTGGCATACTTTTCAGCAAAGCAAAAAATTTGAAGGACTTTCTATTCATTTTTGACAATATATGCCAGTTATTTCTCCTTGTGTTTTTTCTGCAAAGTAGGAACCTGAAGGGCATCTCACTTGTTCTGCCAAAGTTCAGAGGTCACTATGGGTCTTGCATGTTTAGTTTATTCAGCATACTGTCAAGCAGTCAAGTAAAGAACAATTTTGTACTCAGTGGCTAACTTTTGTCACAAAGAAAGTAAACTCCTCATAGAGTTTCTTTGATGCCCATTGTCCTCTTGAAGTAGATTGGTGCTGTCAGGAGCAGACATGTCTCTTTGTTCAGAAAAGATTAAATTCTTAAAATATTTTAAATACTATATTCTGCAGGCTTTTGAAGCATTTGAAGATTACCTATATAATTGAAATATATATTTATATATCTAAAAACTTAAGTAATATGACAATAAATTTAATTATCATAGATGATTATTAATCTGTATTTCTTAATTATACAATATCATTTTAAAGGAATTACATAAGCATAAACATACTATCTTAAACAGGAGTAGAAATAAACATACAGTGTAAAACAAAATTAACCTTAAATTTGTATCAATAAACCGAAATCCATACCAATGTAAAATATTTTGAGATTAACAGTTTTTTTTGGATCAAAATAGATTTAATAATCTGTCTAAATAATTTCTAGATTGCATTTCCCTTCTTCAACTAGAATGAGATTGATTATGATCAATTACCAATCCCTCTAAACAAAGATAAACATCCATAATATATTTTTCTGGGCATATCTTTCTATGTTACTTTCTGCTGATTGGGTGCACTGATAATCTTTGAGGGACCCACAGGTTAGATCATCATAGTCAGCAAATTTGAAGCTGATATAAATAGTGGATCATTTGGGCCATCACTTCCAATTAGAGATTTTCTTGTGGGAGGTCCTTTGATCAAATCATATTAACCTAGAAGCATTCCATAGGTTCTCACATTCTCTGGAAACAAAAGGAGAAACTCTTTTCCAAAACATCATATTCATAGACCCAAATTTTAAAGTTAATGTACCTTTAAAATATATATGTTTGTTTAAGTTAGCCTTTACAATCAAAGGTCTTCCTGTAGTTAGCTTATTAACAGTTAAAAAAAAACTAAAAGAGAACACAATAATAATATACATAATAGAAACTTTTTTATATTTTTTATCTTTCTGTGGCTTGTTAAATTTATACTACTATATTCTTTTTTTTAAAAAAGTCTTTACCTTTTTTTCTTTCCCAAGCCTATGTACAATTTACACACATTGTAAATAGTCTTGAGGTTTTCTCCATCTGAATCTGTTTTATTGCATATCTTTAATCATTTTATCTTATTTTTTAATTATTTTAATTTATTTATGAAAGTTTTTTTTCTAGGTATTCCCTTGCTCTCCCTCCTTTCCCCTTCCCAATACATCCTGGTCAACCTTCAGCCTTCCTTCTCCCCATCCCTCCATCTCCTTCCCAAAAAGGGCAAGAAGTCTCAAGGTGGATCATCTCAGCATTCACTCCAGGCAGGTCCGATTTCTTTATCCTCCTGTCAAGACTGGGTTAGGGGTTCCTCCAGAGAGAATGGGGTCTGAAGTGTCAGTCCACACATAGAAACACAGTCTGATCCCCTCCCTCCCCTCGAGGTTCCACATACTATCCATGTCAGTGGACAGTTACCTATCCTTGGAGGGCTTAGTTCCTTTTCTTAAAGGTCCCCCAGTGGCTGTTCTTAATTCATTGAGCTCCCCAGAGCTCCAGCCAGCCATCACAGTGGGAATTTTCCTCATAATCCCTATGCCTTTGTTCATAAAGACTCTCCTCCCCTACTCTCAGCTCGATCAGGAGCTACCTCTTCCTCTAATCTTTGTTGGATGTAAGTTCTGTGTTGGCACTTAGGGTGGCTATTCATTTGATTATAGAGGAAGTCCTGGCTAGGCAACACCTTCTTGATTAGTTTGAGACCTAGCCAGGGACAACCTGTGAGTTTTTGTAGGTTTCCCTAGCACCTGGTCTTTTTCTGACCCCACATTGGCTTCCCCTATTAAGATCTCCATCTCTTTTTTTCCTCCCTCCTTGTTGTTCCTCTTACTTAATCATCTCCTTCTCTCATGATTTGTTCCCACACCTTCTTGGTTGTGGCCCCTTATGCTCCCAGTTAGCTAGGAAGATCTCTATTTTCTCTTCCTAGGAGATTCCCTGCATGTCTCTCTTAAGTTCCTTCTGATCCCAAGCTTTTCAGGGGTTGTGGTTTGCAGCTTGTGTGTTCTTTGGTTTTTGTCTAAATTCCACGAATGAGTGAACACATCCCATGCTTATTTTTTTGGGCTTATGATTCCTCTAAATCCATCCACTTGACTGCAAATTTTAGGATGCCACTGGACACACCGCAAAGAGGTGAGCACCATTCTGTCTTTCCTTCCTTACTTTTATAAGGAATTTTGTGCAAGCTTAGAGATTTTTTTTGGGGGGGGTGGGTCCCTTGTTCAAATCATATTAATCGAGAAGCATTCCATAGGTTCTTATCTTTTCTGGAAACAAAAGGAGAACCTCTTTTCCAAAGCAACATATTCATAGACCCAAAGTTCAAAGTTAAGATACCTTTAAAATATATTTGTTGGTTTAAGTTAGTTCCTTCCTTGCTTTTATAAGGAATTTTTTTTTGCAAGCTTAATTGACTACTTGGTTCTGATGCTTGGTAAGATTCCAAACAATTCTACATGGTAAACCCTGCAATTTGTATAGCTTCTATCATTTAAACTAACATTTCTTCATGTTTCTTTGAAAAGCATTGTTCAAAGTTAGGTGACAAGGGTATAACTTCATTTCTTATCAAAGTATCCCTCTGTCCGCACATCTAAACCTTTGAACACACACTGATGTACACATTTTCTACAATTTATCTTTGATCCTAAGTAGTGATGCTTTACTTTCTCTGATAATTCACAAACTTAGTTTCTGTGAAAGCTTGAGCACATACGAAGTGTTGGCCTAAAAAATCTGAGTGCTATTTGTATCTCACTTAACAATATTGAGAGAGGAAATACATTTGGCGATTCTGACATGGGTGCATTTTCAATCATGTTTGCCATTATGTTAAGAAATGTTATGCACATCTGGTTTTTTTTTTGAGGGTCTTTAACTTTTAAGGGAGTTATTCCTTAATTACTGTCAATTTCCTTCCTACATGGTTTAGGAGATTCTTAAAATATTATCACTGCTTACATATCAGGTAATCATTATTATAAGCCACATTATTTTTCTAGTCTGGTTACATTGAATCTCACAAATACAGTATATAAATTTTAAGAGTGCACACATTCTGGAGACTTACATTTGATTAACAATTGAATACTTTAATATCTCAGGATCCTCAAATGTAAAATACACAGTGACAATACTAATAGTCTCACAGTGTATATGAAATAATTAAATAACATAAAGCAAATTGGGAAAAGGTATTTGATACAATATTCTGTACACAAATAACCTTGTAACAGTTGTATTTTATCATTATCAGAACACCAACCTAAATATTGATTTAATTTTCTAGTTACTTCAGAAAAAAAGAAACACATTTTATTACGAATTAATATTGGATATTACTCTCAGTTCTGATATAAAATTGCCTCACATATAATTTATATTAGTCATAACAGCCATAATCACTATATTATATCTACCTTAAGTTTGTTATGTTGTTCTACTTAGTCCTACTCAGTGCAAAATACTATCTAGAAAGTAATATTAAAGATACAATGAACTGCTCTTGATATATCTCTGTCCAAATGAAAGACTGATTATCCATCTTTCCATAGCATGAAAAGCCACAAAGCATAACATTTTTTTTTTTTTACTGTTTTTGGTGTTCTGTTCAACTGAAGAAAATTCTGACTATTTATTGGTTTTTGCTACTCCCTCTTCAGATCAGTCTGGTCTTGATCTCAAAGATATGTCTGACTCTACATAATGAGTACTGCAAATAAAGTCATGTGACACTGTGCCCAACATTATTAACATTCTAATATTTATATTTTTATATTTATAATTTTATATATCAATGTAAAAATTTGGAGAACTGTGGACATTTTCTCAAATGTTTTCTAATTATTCTTTATTTTTATATAATATCTAAAAACACTGTTTTTAAGGTTAGGAAAGGTAAAATATCCATGCCTAGACTCTGTCATCTGAAAATTAATGTATTAACCATCAGAGAAATTACTTCACATAAATTCTTCTAATTTGGTTCATACATTAAGTAAATTTTCATTAAATTATATACACCTGGTGAGTTACAAAGGAAGCCAACAGAAAAGTTCTTCAGTTCACAACCCTTACCTTTCTTGTCCTTCCTTGTATTAACTTTTGTCTTTCTTTATTTCTTTCTTTTCTTCCTTCTCTTTTTACTTTCAGTCAAGTTTATTTATCTGTTACTAAAATTATAATCTTCTAATGACAAAATCTGATGTATCTTCACAGCTCATGTAAGAACATATATATATATATATATAATACAATGGTGCTAAAGATAAAAGCTGCAAGATAGGTACTATTTCAGACTGAATGAAATTTTAAGAAGGAGATTAAGTATAGATTTTCAGTCACACACACACACATACACACATATACACACGCATGAAATCAGCTCCTAGAATTCACAGTTACTCTCAGAATAATGAATAAATGTAGTAAACTTCTGGGCTCCCATCTATGACTCAGAAGCCACTTTTTTCATTACAGAGGAAAAGGCACATGTTTAGTCATAGTCAGAATTTTCTCTGTCATGCCCAGTGAGTCCTGGACCCATCTAATACCAAATAATTACACAAAGACTTATATTAATTATAAATTTTCTATCCTAAGGGACAAGCTTATTACTTGCTAACTTTTACTCTTAAATTAACCCATGAGTCTTTCTTTGTTTATCTATGTGGCTTAGTACCTTGGCATCAGTGCAGCATACTCATCTTTCTTCCTCTACATCTGGCTAAAGGCTGCGGTTCTGTTTTTAACTACCAGAATTTTCCTTGTTGGGTTGCTTCACGAGTACTTCTTGCCTATCTTCTGGTCAATCAGAATTTTATTAAGCCAATATTTAAGTGACAAGTATTTACAGAGTATGTACAAAAGCATAATTTCACAGCAATTAATTTATAAAAACATGGTAACAGCTAGTTTTGATATATATGTGTGTGCTTATCTCACATGTAATATTATGATCTAGTGCTACTATAATTACTATTTGTGTTCATATGAAAATCAGATGCAAAAAGTTTAGAGACCATGGTGAAACACTCATAGTTGCTAATTGGTTGACCTATCAATATCAATTAAATTTAGCTTAATTAATGTAGAGTTAGATTGCATCACCATTATTATCATTATTATAACCACCACTGCTACCACTACATGTCTATACATATGTATGTATAAAATTTGCAACAATATTATTAATTAATATATAATAAATTAACTATTTCATAAACAATAAAATTTTTAAGATATAGATGTTTATGGCCAAAATTTTTTGAATCATTAATTGCAGTTAAGTAAACTAATGTAGGTATTAAAAATATTTTAAAGAAAATAAATATACTAGTTAACACTGACCAAGTCTTTGGCATTTTTAACTGTGATATGTAGTTTGTAATTAAACAACAGAATAACTAACAAAAGAAAATATGTAGTGCATATGATCAAGTAAAGATTAAGTATTTTGCATATCAACAATTTTATTCAGCAATATCAATAACAATATAATGAAATATTAGTAAAATATAAGCACTGTATGTAATATTTCGGAACCTTTATAAGTCTAAATAATGGTAGGTATCCAAAATAAATGTGAGAGATATTAAATAGATAGTTTTCCATAGGATAAATTAGTTACAAAGCCAAAAGTGGATATTGAGAGTATGAGACAAATGCTTAGTTTGAGTAGAAATCCCAGTAGTAAAATTCAAAACAAGAATATGCCTTTTATCTGATTGTGTCAATATTTTAAATAGATAGGGTAACAATTATGTAGCATATCATGTTGAAAATTTAGCACTATATCCTCCTCATAACACTTGAAATCAATATTCATAAAAAATATCTTTACAAGAGAGAAGTAAGATGTTCTAGAGTTACAGTATGTGCATCTCTGCCACTGCTTAATAGTAAGTGGTTAAGGACAGCATCTAAAGAATTGTTGAAGATCTGAATAAGAAGTTAACATTTTAAGGACAAAATATTTCTAATAGTATAAATCTGTGGTAAATGGGGCAAAATTACAGTATGTATGACTTCAGAAAAATAAGAAGTAATGAGATTTGATAAATGGGCATAATTAGATAACAGAAGAATTAAAATCAATTTTCAAAACCTTGAAATTCATGTAAAGTGGATATTAAGAGATTGAAGACAGGTTCTCTAGAATAATGTCTAGTCCTCATAACCAGTGAATTATTTATTTAAAACCATCTAAAATAGTGCTTTTAAGTGATCTACTGTTAAATTTTTCCATACTAGTATTTTATTTTTAATCAAATGTAAAAATTATGTAAAATTTTCAAAAGAAAATATGCAGATGTTTAAATACCTAGATACAAAGCTCTTCTTGTTGTTGTTATTGGTTTAAAACAATATAAGAAAATCATGTCCATATCTAAAAAGTCAGGAAATAGTCATGTAATACAAAAAGTACCTTAGAAAAGAAAAATATATTTGTGTGCATAGAAAACTATAATTTTCACAACTATTAAATATATATTCAAAAACTGAACTATATGTATATTCGAAGTAGAATTTTATATAGGTACATAAATAAATATATTTAGCATTTAAATTAAATACTATATATACTTAAAAGTTGCATGAGAACCATAAATGAGTTGGTTAAAAATATCTAGTGGCTAGCATCTAAAAATAATTTTTAAAGGTTTAGAATGACTTCTGAAATAGCATAATAAAGAACAGAAATTGAAGAAGTTATTGAAAAAACAAGGTGTGTCAGAACACTGGTCATGAAAAACATGCTATATCAATGAAAAATCTTAAAATCTTAAAGCACATAAGCACATAAAAGAGATGAATAGGTGTAATGGGAGATAGAATGCAGACAAATTATTCTGCACAAATATATCACTTTGGAATTATATAAAAGATGTAAAATTTAAAACAAAGTAAGTGCTCTAACCAGTGTAAGTAACATTTTTTTTAATAAAGTGTTGTCAAGAAATAATAGAAATATGACTCAAACTTGATCATATACTGTGGAAAACATATTTCTTGGGGAAAATAGATATGCACTCAACTACTTAATCTGACACATTTCTTCTCCCTCTACATCTTATCTACTTGACACATCTGTTATTTCTCTTAATTGAGTCTCTAAAGTTTTATTGTATGTCACTGAAAAAGAAGAATCTGTATTCTGCAGTTATTGAACACACAATGTATTGATATATTTTAGAGTAATGGTGTAGAATTTAAAGTAGTACAGGATTGAAGTTTGGTTTGTTCAACAATTGTTATCCTCCAAATACATATGCCTGAAACTGTTCTAAAGCAATACTGGTAAGTTCTTAGAAATCCTTCATTAAATGCTTGTGTAAGGAAAGTTTAATAGATTGATGACTGATACCTTCCCTACTAAATTTCTGGTGCATTGTTCATGAGATGTAAAATAAGCCCTAATAGTGATTTAAATATATAGCCAGTATTTCAAATTCTGTTATAAAGGAAATGATCCCTGAAGAGTTAATAAAATATTAGCTGGCTCACAAATAAATATGTGCACGTGGTCTCATGTTTCTTGTTGTTATATGTACATTTAATAGATCTATAATTAATATATAATATTATTATTATAAGTAGATGTTATCATTCATAAAAATTTAGGTTATAATGTCTTGTAACTCTTACCAAATATATGTCTAGATATCAATTACCAGACTGCCTTGCATACTGTTTTATTTTTTTTTATTTCTGCAAAGGAGGATGGTTATTGGAATTTCTCTTTTTGTTGATAAAATAAAACATAAGGTTAAACAAGAAAATCACACTGATGCTTATAGTATGAGTTTTTGGCCCAGAACAGACCTGAGATATAGACCAGCAGTCTTGAATAATTAAATAAAGGCTTAATTATATGTTGTTTTATGTATGGCTCAAGCTTATTGCTAATTAGATATCACATCTTAGCCCTATTCTATTAATCTATGTTTTTGCCAAATACCTTGTGGCTTGCCTGAGTTCCTTTACATCTTGCTGTTTCAGAGGCAGCTCACAGCAACACTGTGTGATTTTCCCTTCTTCCCTGCTTTTGTTTACTTGAATTTCCCACCTGCCTATAAACTAACTTGCCATAGGCCAAAATAATTTTTATTATCCAATGATAATTTACAGTGTATACAAAGACATAACACATCATTTAATTTTTGTTCAATTAAAAAGAAAAGTTGTAAATTTAACATAGCAAAATGTATATAACAAAAAGTTATTAAGAATTAAAATTATAATATTTAGTTTATTTGCATTTAGTAAAATTAAAGAAAATATTTTATTATTTATTTTATTTTTGTGATCCTAAAGGTTTATATTTTATTTATTTTATTATGATTAAGAAAACTATATAACTTTAATTTATAATTATATTAAATACTATAAAAGGATATAATATCTGAGTAAGCAGGAAGTGAATGTAACATTTAAATTTTAGACATGACAGAGATGATATTTTCTTTCTGGACAGTTCACTCAAAGTTTTTTTTTTGTAACCTTGGGGCATTTATTTTTAACCTATAATCATAGTGTCTCTGGTATATTTTTTAGTAAAGTTGAAAATTTTATATATTTAGGTAGTTTATTAGTAATATTTTCTGTCTTGTTGAACGTCTGACAGGTTTTTTGTGAAGTGTTAACTTGAAAGATTATCTCAGCTTTTTCAAATCTAGTTTATAGAGCATATAGTTAGAAAATTGAGCCAAAAACAGTTTTGGCTAGTTTATAGAGCACATACTTAGAAAATTGACCCCAAAACAGTTTTTTGCCTAGTGACTAATTTTTGTCAAAAATAAAGTAAATTTTATATGCAGTGTATTTTCTTTTTTACACCCATCATGTTTTTGAAATAAATTTTGGTTTTCAAAGGAAGACATGTATCATTGTCTAGATAATTTAAGTTTTTTAAATATTTTAAATATTTTCCTTTGTGGTATTTGAAGTGTTTGATGATTATTTCATTAAAATATATCTTTGCATATCTAAAAACTTAACTAATATTACTATAAGTTTGATTATTTTAAATGACTATTAATTTGCAAATGAAGCATGTGGACATAATATCTTAAGCAAAAGTAGAAATATATATAGTATACCAAAATAACTTTAAATTGGTATTTATAAATTAAAATTTATATTAATGTAATATATTTTAGAGTAATAGATATCTTTGGATTAAATTAGATTTAAAAACAATTTTATTATTATTTTTAAATTATAGATGTTGAACAAAGAAATCCAAGAGAAGAAAAAGAGTTCTAAGACCAGGCACAAGAATCAGAAACCAACATGTTCACATGCTTGGAAGTACCATAAAAATAGTACAGTGAAAGCTATAGTACCACACAAACCACCTGATACAGACCAGTGTCAGAACTGAGCTTGCTTCAGTCTCTGCAAAAAGTTATCTGAGCACAAAGTGAGTTTCAAATCAAATAAAAGATCTCATCTCAAAAAACAAGGTAGATTGCACCAATGGAACAATACCCAAGATTATCTTCTGTTCTCTGAAAACAAAGCTATGTGCTGTTGCAGTTTGAGCACACTCACACATGCATACACACAAACAAACACAAATATCACACATGCATACACACAAACAAAAACACTGCTTGTGGTATGTATTAAATAAAGTCATAATCCTCATCTTTATCTATATGATTGTATTGAATGAAGATTCAATATTATCAACTCACAAACCATAGTCAGTCTGGCTTTAAATAAGACTAAGCTATTAATGTGAGGCTAAGGTTTTTACGGCTATAATGTGGGATGTCTTTCTGTATGCTGTGAATGTTGTTGTAAATAAAGGAATAGTTTTGTCCAATGGCAGGCATCTTAGAAGTAGGTGGGAAATTAGAGCATAGTTAGGATAAAATGACAGAGTCAAGACAGACACCATGCAAACATCCAAGAATCAACATGTAAAAGTAACACAGGTAAGCAAGGGGCCCTGTGGCAAGACAGATTAATGTAAATGGGTAGAATTAAGATGAAAGAACTAGCTAGCAATATGCCTAAGCCATAGGCCAATCAACATGAACTTAGTATAAGTCTTAGTGTGATTATTTGGGGCTAGTTGGTCTTCCACTGCAGGTCTGTGCATCGGGATGGTCCAGAAACTTCTTACTACAGATGGTGCTTCAATGTGGGGCATGAACACCCACAAAAAGCCTGAGAAAGCTTAAAAAAGTGTTCTAGAGAACAGAAATGGAGTCAAAAGTGGCTTCTGAATTGTGTCTATGAAGTGGGTCATGGTACAGAAATGGAATGGCGTCCACGCTTGAATAACAAAATGGAAGGCTTGCAGCCTGCAGCTTAAGTTGCAACAAGGCCAGTTCCTGAAGACTCACACAAGACTAGATATAAGCAACAAGCTGTATATGATGGCTGTAAGGTTTTTGTTCAAAATGACAAAAAGGGGACAGTGTCAAAGACAGCTTCTTAGTAGCAGCATTTTCTGATAAAGCTCTGGTTACTGGTTGATGCCAGCAAGCAGAGGCATAGCTCCTTTAAGAGACAGGCTTCCTAACTCAGCCTTAGCAGCAAAAACTGTGTTGTCTTTTAATAGGCCCTGCTACCAAATGCTTAGATGGAGTTTATGAGCAGTGGAGGTACTCTTCTTGGTGATAGTGTGGAACGGAAGAATTCACAGAGTTAGAGAGGTAAATAGCTCCACAATATTTAATATTTCTTCCTAGACTTGGGAAGGTAAGCCTGGCTCTGGTATTTCTGCCATGTTAAAAGGCCAATTGGGACAAAATCAGTGATGAAAGCAATGCTTTACGGTCTAGCATTTTAAATGTTCTTATAGTTAGAAAATGACTAAGGATACATGAAAAAAAAAAACAGATTTAGACAGGATGAAAACCTCTACATAGGTTACAATGCATGTAGTAAGACATTTCTGGCCCAACTCCCTCCTGGTCTGGATCTGAGTACTGCTACTTATCTGGACCAGCAATTCCAAAGTCCCAATGAAACACACAGATGCTTATATTAATCTCATCCTGTTTGACCTATGTCCCAGGAATGTTGCTAGCTAGTTCTTTCATCTTTTTTCAATTCATTTTCATTAATTTGTCCTGCCATATGGCCCATGGCTTACCTGTTTTATTATATCTTGTATCATGGGCTGCTAGATTGTGTGTCTCTATAACTCTGCCCTCCTTTCCCTATTTATGCTCTAGTTTATCTGCCTAGTGCTACAATGCCTGTCATAGGCCAAAACATTCCTTTATTTAAAAAATGATATTCACAATATATAGAAAGACATTTCTGTAAATAAAGGACTGTTTTGGCCTAAGTGTAGCATTGTAGAAGTGGGTGGAGAAATAGAAGATAGACAGGCAGAAGGAGGGTAGAGTTATCCAGTCGCCATCTGACTCTTGAAGGATGAACATGTAACACATCTAGGTGAGCCACGGGCTGGGCCACGTGGCAGATAGATTAAAAAAAAAATCAGTTGAATTAATATAAAAGAGCTAGCTAATAATGTGTTTGAGACATAGGCCAAACAATATAAAGCTAATATAATTGTTTGATTTATTTTTTGGGGGGACAAAAGCCTCCGCAGGCCAGGTCCAAACCTGTGGCTCAAACAGGGCCAAAAATCTTCTACAACACATGCACCCAACATGGGGCAAACAACCACATAAAGCCTAACAAAGTTTAAAAAGCTTAAAAAGAATTCTAGATCATTAAAACAGCCCAAAGCACATTTCTAAATTACATATTTAAATTAATTTATGATGCATAGACAAAACAATGTTGAAACAAAAAAATTTAAAAATGGTGTGTCTGCAACACACAACTTAAATCCATATGTTTCAAAAAAGCTTGACATAAGTATAATTGATTTAAAGTTTCTACTTATATTAAACAAAAAAACAGAGTTAAAAAGTTTTTCAGATGTCAACATTTCCTAAGTACACTCCAGATGCTGACAAAAAGAGATGCAACAGACTCTTCTGCCATATTAAAAAGCTGCCAAAAGAGACAAAGTCAAAAATCACAACAATTCTAACATTTTAAAAGCTCTTCTAGATAAAAAATAATTAAAAATTCTCAATGAAACAGATTTAAACTCACAAAACCTCTAAACGAGATACAATATATATAAAATACACATAAACTAAAAAAATAATAAAAAGCCCTTAAAAATGGACATAAAATGACAAAACAAAGAGTCTAAATTACAATTATTATGTTTTCTTTTAATTTTTTAACTTTTAATAAACTAACTACAAAAAGACAATTAATTACTAAGGCTGCTAAATTAGACAAACATATATATTTTAAAGATATCTTGACTTTAAAATCTGTTTATAAAAATATGTTACTTTAAAGAAAAAAGAGTTTCTGTTTTTGCTTCCACAAATCAAAACATATAAATTGGTTCCAGGCATATGTGGTTTCATTTGCCAAAGCCACCTAAACATTCTCAACTTCCAAGATGCCAATTAAGATGATCCAGTCTCAAAACCCCATAAAATTGTCAACATCCTTTTTAAATAAAAAATAATAAAAAACTACATCCAATTTCCCAAAAATATTACTTATTAATGTTTTTTTTGTTATAAATAGGTAATGGTCATAGTCAATATCTTAAAAAATGGAGAGGAGAATATGATATAGGTATGATTAAAATAGATAAATGGATTTTAGTTTATCGATACAAACTTTAGGTCAATTTTGTTATGCTGGATATATTATATATTTTCTACTCTTTATTAAGGTATGATGCTGATATAACTCATTTAAAATTTTAATGTGTAATTGAGAAATGCAGATTAATAGTCATCTATGATAACCAAACTTATAGTCATGTTAGTTAGGTTTTTGTAGATATACAAAGATATATTTCAATTTAATAGGTAGTCTTCAAACACTTCAAAGACATGCTAAATATGGCATTTAAAATATTTTAAGAACTTACACTTTCCTGGACAGAGAGACAGGTCTGTTCTTGGTAGCACCAATTTATTTAAAAAAAATGATATGCATTAAAAAAGCTTCAAATAAAATTTACTTTGTGGAAACAGTTAGCCACTAGACAAAACACTGTTCTGATATTGACTGCTTGATAATATGCTACATAAACTAGACATGCAAGTTCTATAAAAAAGTGACCTCTAAACATTGGCAAAACAAGCCAAGATAGTCCTTCAGTTTCCTGCTTTACAAAACAAAAAAATTGTCAGGCATCCTTCTAGACACACAAAAAATGTGACTGACAGACTGTGCCAGATTTTCTGCCTGCATCACTAAAAGATATGCCAGAGACTTTGGACCATAAAGGCTGAAGATGGTGCCACAACATTACAAAAAAATCTTTGAATGACTGTTCAGGCAGACAAGTCTCATCTCTGTCATTTTCTAAACTAGGAAGTTGCTTGCACTTCTTGTTTATTTAAAAAATATTACATCCTTCTATAGTCTTTAATGTGATTAAAGGTTTAATAATTACACATATATTTCTTTTTAGTTTAAAAGATATATTAGATATAAAACTTTAGACTCACAATGATAAGATAGATAATAAAATATTCTCTTTAATTTTATAAATACAAATAGACTAAATATTGTGACTATAATTCCTGCTTAAGAGCTGTTCTGTTATAATTTTGCTATATAAAAATTAAAACCTTCCTTTTTGGTTAGACAGAAAAGATGAATTTCGGTGGAATGTTCTCTATATACTGTAAATAAAGGACTGTTTTGGCCTAAGTGCAGCACTGTAGAAGTTGGTGGAGAATAAGAGGATACACAGGCAGAAGGAGGGTAGAGTTAGCCATTTGCCATCTGACCCCTGAAGGAAGAACATGTAACAAATCCAGGTGAGCAGCAGGCTGGGCCACATGGCAGATTAAAAGAAATGGGCTGAATTAATATAAATGAGATAGCTAATAATGTGCTTGAGACATGGGCCAAACAGTATAAAGTTAATATAAGTGTCTGATTCATTTCTTTGGGGGACAAAAGCCACTGTGGGCCAAATCCAAACCCCAGGACCAAATGGGCCTCAAAAACCTTCTACAACACATTTCCACATCAAATGTGTGTTTAAAAAATAGGTAGGCTGGGAGAGAAAAGAAAACTGGTATAGAAATTTTTCTAAAAAAGATAAATAAAAATATAATAAGCTATGTAAAGGTGGAAAATACGCAGAGTCAGGATTATGGTTATTATTGTGATTTCTTTTATTTTTCAGCTGCTAATAAGCTAACTGTAGAAAGCCATTTGTTTGAAAAGCCTAAGTTAAACAAACATATATATTTAAAAGGGATCTGGACTTTGAAATTTGATTCTAAAGATATGGTGCTTTGGGAAAAAGGCTTTGCTTTTGTTTCCACCAAAGATGAGAACCTATGTATTATTTCTAGGGAAATATGGTTTCATCAACCAAGACTCCCTAAAAATTCTCTGGTGGGGAAAAAATGGCTATATCAGCTTCATAGATGCTGACTAAGATGATCCAGTCTCAGCTCCCTTGAATGATTTCCAGTATCCCTAAATTAGCAGAAAGTAGTAATGGAAAGTTACACCCAAATACCCGATATATTGTGTATTAGTGTTTGTTTTCATTATAAATGATTAATGGTTATAGTCAACCTCTGTCTAGAAAATAGGAGAATATAGGAATGATTAAAAAACAGGAATTAGGGGGCTGGAGAGATGGCTCAGTGGTTAAGAGCACCATCTGCTCTTCCAGAGGACCCGGGTTTGATTCCCAGCACCCACATGGCAGCTCACAACTGTCTGTAGTTTCAGTTCCAGGCAAACACCAAGGCAAATAAATAAATAAATAAAGTTTAAAAAAAAAACAGGAATTATAGAATTAACTTTAATCCAAAAAACAGCAATTAATCTTAAAATACTTAATATTGGTATGGATTTTGGATTATTGATACATATTTAAGGTCAATTTTGTTATATTGTACATGTCTTGTATAACATGTTTATGCAATTCTTTTAAAATTTTAATGTGTAATTAAGAAATGCAGATTAATACTCCTCCATGATAAACACATTTATAGTTATGTCAGTTAGGGTTTTTTAGGTATAAAAAAATATATTTTAATTACATATCCTTCAAACACTTTAAAAACCTACAGAATATGGCAATTAAAGTATTTTAAGAATTAAGACATTTCTGACAGGAAGACAGGTCTGCTCCTAGCAGCAATAATATACTTTATGAAAATTACAGGCATTGAGGAAACTCAATATGGAATATATCTTTTTTGTGGTTAGTGACTGAAGAAGAAACTGTTCTTGTATTGACTGCTTGACACTACGCTAGATAAACTGGACATGAAGATTTAATAGGAAAGTGACTTCTGAACTATGACAGAATAAGCTGAGATGATCCTTCAGGTTTCTGCTTTGCAGAGAAAACTGACAGACATCCTTCAGGACACAAGGAGAAAGAATTAATGAACCATGTGAGAATGAGCACAGTAGTCCTTTAAATTTCCTGTTTTGCTGAAAACTATGCCAGAGACTTTAGTTCAATAGGTAGAAGATGGATTTCTAACCATTTTACAAAGGAGTTTGAGTAACTTTCCAGGAAGCCAAATGTCATCTCTATCATTTCTAGGTCTTAGAAGTTGCTTACACTTCCTGTTTACTTAAGTAATATTGTATCTTTATGTGTTCTTTGATGTAGTTGAAGATTAGAGATTTATAAGCATAATTTTCTTTAATTATACTAAAAGGAGTATTAGATGTGAAACTTCAGACAAATAAGAATAAGGTAGATGACAGAATATTGTCTTTAATTTTGCTAAATACAAATAGACTAGATATTGTAACTATAATTCTTGCTCAATAGCTGTTTTGTCAGCACAAATTGGTCTAATCTTCTTCTAGATCTTTCTCTGTCTAGGATAATTCCTTCAAGGCCTTGGTTTTGATATTAAAAGCCACACTAAAAATGAAAACATATTTTGTAATGAACAACTTCTCCGAAAAAGACTTCAAAACCCTTGTTATAGCACATCATAACTTTCACCTCTAATTCTATTAATTTTTGTAAAAAAAAGAGAGAGCTATGAAGTGAAAAGGAGTTACTACTAATAAAAACAACTTGTTTATATTGCAATTTTGCTATGTTGAAATTGACATCTTCCTTTTTGTTTAGTCAGAAAAGGAAAGATGATGTGGGATGTCTTTCTGTATGCTGTGAATGTCATTGTAAATAAAGGAACAGTCTTGGCCTATGGCAGGCATCTTAGATGTAGGCAGGAAATCGGAGCATAGTTAAGGTAAGGAGGTAGAGTCAAGACAAACACCATCTAGACACCCATGAATAAACATGTAAAAGAAACACAGGTAAGCCTCAGGCCATGTGGTAAAACAGACTAATGGAAATGGTTTGAATTAAGATGAAAATGCTAGCTAGCAATATCCCTGAGTAATAGACACAGCAGAAGAAATTAATATAAGCATCTGTGTCATTTACTTTTTTTTGGGGGGAAGCAGCTGCAGGTAGGTCTAAACTGCAGCACTAGGTCGGGCCAGAAACCACATACTGTGCCATTATAATCCCTTTTGAGGTGATTAAGACTCTAGCTAAATTTAGCAAATAACAAGAGTATTGACACAGTGCTGACTACTTTGTGGCTTGTGCTATACACACATTTACATTATTATTATCTAATGATCAATGTTATTCAAGAAAATAAGAGAGCTCCTTTCCCTAGAAATATATGCCAATTTGAGTGACTATGTTACATTGATATCAATCCAGTTGATTTTAAGGTCAGTTTCTCAGCTTTCATATTCTGCTAATAAGGCAAATTATAAGTTAAAAGTGTGATTTTATTCAGGTATATTTTGGGGCAATAGCACACCCTATCATATGTTACATGCTTTTTAAAATGCTCAAATTCTTTAAAACTCACTATTGATATGCCATTTATCAGAAATTTCATGTTATTGTTTGACCAATATGTCATTTATCGACAATGAAATTACATCCTTATAACGTTGCAATTATTAATTGTTCTTGGCTGTTTTAATAATCTGAAGGTTTTTTACTTGAGATAGTTCTAAATTACATTAAGTAGGACAAATTTCTTATCGTTTATAGGAAGTTTTCTTCATAGTTGCTAGATAGGTCAAAGGGTGACAATTGTTTAGAGATAAAGAATTCTGGAGAATCCAAAACACTGTTCTGTAGTGAGATTATATTGAATGAAGTGGGATTATTTTGTTACATTGTAAATAATTGTCCTGCCTACTGGTTTAATAAAAATGCTGATTGGCATAATGCATATAGGATGTGTGGGTGGGGCTACCAGACTATGAAAGCTCTGGAAACAAGAAGAACATAGCACAGATGTCAGAAAGAGCCAGGTGAGTCACCAGCAGAAGCTGAGGAAAGAAGCTAAAATGCTGCTCTGAGAAAAAATGCCAAGCTGCATGGATAAACATCCTAAGAATCATGGGTTAGTTTAAGAGCAAGAGCTAGCTAGCAATATGCTTGGACTCTAGATTAAATGCCATAAAATTTATATAAGCTTTTGTGTGATATTTTTGGTGCTAAGTGGCAGTAGGGCTGTGAGTGGATTTGAATCTCAGATCTAGGCCCAAAAGTCTGGGCCAGAAACCTCATCACAACAAATGGCAGCCTAACATGTATGATATATACCCACAGAAAAGTGAAGAAAGTTAAAAAGTGTTCTATAGCACAGAATCAGAGCCAAAAGCAGCTTCTGAGTAGTGTCTTTGATGGGGTCATAGTACAGACACGCTGCAGTATTTGTGCTTAAATTAGAAAATGGCTGTTTAAGCTGCACAAAAGTCAGTTCCTGAGGTCTCACAGAAGACTTGGTATAAGCAACATGTTGCATATGATGGATTTAAAGTTCCTGTTTATATTTGACAAAAAGGAAATAGAGTTAAAGATGGCTTCCTAGTAGCAGCATTTTCTTAGATTAGCTCTGTTTGCTAGAGACAAGCAGAGGCTTGGCCTTTTTAAACAAAGCTTTAAGATTCAGCCTTAGAGATGGAAAAACACATGTGAGTCTTTTAAGTGGCCCTGCTGCTAAATAGTTAAATGAAGTTAATAAGCTGCAGAATGCAGTGCTCTACTCAGTGATTCTATTAATCCTATAACTCCACAGAGTGATAATTTTGGGTCCTACCAGTAATTAGGCTTCAAAGCTAAACTCTAAGAAGCTAGACTAGGAGATAGATGGAGCCAGCTAGCCATTGTAGCTAAGTTTTTAATCCTTCGCCACACCTTGGCAGATTAAAGGAGTAGTAAGAAACAGAAAGAAATAGAGAAAGCTTGGTGGAGTCAGCCACCCTAGCAAAGCCTATAATCCTCATGCACACCTTGACAGATTAAAGATGTAAAAAAAAAGAGAGAGAGAGCTGGGTGGAGTCAGCCACTCTAACCAAGCAAAGGTTTGGTCAGAAACAGAGAAAGATTAAAAAAGAAATAAGACATATACAAAAAGACAGATTTTAAAAATATCTCTAAATGGTTTAAAGTATGTTTAAAAATATACATAGGCTTGAGAGAGAAAAGTAAAAAGAATAAAGGATTAAAAAGTTAAAGAAATAGAATAAAAAATAATAAGCCACATAAAGATGAAAATTACAAAGAGTTTCTGGATACTGTATGTATCTTGCCATTAATCTCTTTGACTGAAAATAAAGCACTAAAAGTTGCTAAAAGATATTTGATTATAATTGCTGCTGGATTAATCCAACCATACATGAATGAATTGACTTTTAAATTTAAATCAATCAATCTGCTACTTTGGAGAAGAGATTTTCTTTTTATTTCCACCCCCTCCCCCCAAAAAAAAGTGAAACTGTGGATTTACTCCTGATTAAAGAAAATAAAGTTTGTTCAAGAAGACTCTCTAAAATGTTGCCAATGAAAATGGATGTTCCTGATGATTCAGCATTTTAGAACATATCTGTTATAGTTTTGTCTGAACTCTGCATCCATATCAACTTCAGGGAGACTGGCTGATTATGACCCAGTCTTACACTTTATTCTACTAGAGGTTTGTTCATAATCCTAAATTTTTCTTTAGATCTCCATGGGATTGCTAGCACCCCCATTCAGCAGAAAGTAGCCTAGAGATCTATGCCCCTATTCCCAAAAATTGGATTATGGATGTTTGTATTTGTTTATAGTATTGGTTATAATTTGTTATAGATAATGGGTGAAAATGATATTAGATTTGGGGTTCTTCTTGTTTTCTAATGAAAAAGGGGGTAAATGCAGTGGAATTATGTTATTATATTTTAAATAATTATCCTGCCTACGGGTTTAATAAAAATGCGGATTGGTATAAGGCATACAGGAAGTATAGGCAGGACTACCAGACTAAGAAAACTCTCATAACAGAAAGAAAAGTGCAGAGATGTCAGAGAACCAGATGTATCACCAGCAGAAGCAGAGGAAAGAAACTAAAATGCTGTTCTGAGAAAAGGCACCAAGATGCCTGGCAAAACAAGTATGGGTTAGTTTAAAAACAAGAGCTAGCTAACAATATGCCTGGGCCCTACATCAGTCAGTGTAAAATTAATATAAGCCTTTGTATGATTATTTGGTGCTAAGCTACAGTGGAACTATGAGTAGGTCTGAATCTCAGGGCTAAGACAGAAATTTCAGGCCAGAAATCTCATTACAACACTTTCCTTTTTTCCTGTTGAGCCTGATGATTTTCTATTGTGGTTGTGATACTCTTCAGGACACTGTGACAATGAAACCAGCACAAAGTTTCTTTTATTGACACGTAGTGTATTTGAGCCAATATTTTTTCCCTGTGTTTCAGAAAGCCTTTCATTAATGTGTTAGCATTCTTCTTTTCTTCTATTTGAAAACATTTTTTTTTATTAAATTTATGAAAGACTAAACTTTGGTCATTCTTATTTTGTCATTCTTAAAATGACTCTATCACGATTATGCTTCAAAATCTATTTTCAAGATCTACTAATAGTACACATGACACATTTTATAATATATTGTCCTTATCTGATTTTGTCTATTTCTAATCTGTTCTTGGTTGCATCTTCATTTTATGCCTATTATCCAAGTTAATTTATATCAGATTGAATGAAATTATGATAGAATAGTGGGGAACATCATTGTTATTGTAGGCTGTCATTATTTGATAATGTACAATATGTAGGAGGTATAATAGGTAATCTTAAATGTGCTTTTTAACAAAGCCACTATGCTGTATTGATTGCCTTTTGTTTGTAACATTTTATCTACTCTGCAGAATTCTTGAACTTGCTAAAATAATAGTGATAGGTTTGATTATGACAAATGGTCAAAAGTGTTTTGAAAAGGGAAGTAGCAGTAGGTGGATGCCCTAATGAAGTTCTATATTTATAAGTAGGACACTCTGTGCTCTCTACATAGGGATGACTTTTAGTAATGTCACTGATGACATTTCTACCCCATCCATTAAGAATAGAATACTTTCAAACACTTACTTTTCCCCTTTAAAATCAGCAATTCAGTTCCTTTGGCTGACAGCTTCAGAGGGACAGGCAATTAGATTAGCTGATGAGTGGTTCTACTGAATTACAATGAAGTGCATGAGCTTCCATAAAGAGTTTCACTAGCAAATGTGGCTTCATAAAACTGGGTTAGAATTTTTCAAGTGAAAAAAATGTCTGTGAACCTCAAGATTCAGGTAAATTGTGAAAATTATCATTTTTGTCACTTCCAAGTAGCTCTAACACTATCTAAGCAACTGATGTCATAATTTTGTCAACCCCAAGTAGTCCAATTTAATCCCCATGAATATACTTTGATTTACAGAAGATTCTTTCTTGAGATAATGTGATTTCAAATAACCAGTCATCTTCACTCTTGCTGGAGTTTAAAGCAAATGGTTAAGTTGTTCCTATATTACACAGTTTATGAAACTCTTGTTCATCAGAGGCAAATAGTCTTGTAAGAACAAGCATAATATTTTTCAATACTAGGGACAATTTACTCATGTGTTCAAGGTACAACACACCTTCAAACCTGAAATACTTATTATAAGAGGCAAGATAGACAATGGGTATGGAAACAAATATCTTATTTCAGTGCACAGCCTTGAGAAAACTTTTAGTAAACTATTGTGGTAATATATTGTATCACTTAAAAAGATCAGTCTGAAATATCAGAGGACAAAATCACTCAGTCAAATATCACACAGCCTGCTTTTGAGGCCAAATAGTATAAATGCTATCTTCATGAATCCTCAGCCTGACTAGTCACTTCTACAAAATATTCAATTTCTTCCTTCTCCTACTTTATATATGTTTCCCTTCCCAGTTGTTTTACATCCTGGTTCCACTTTATCATAATCTTACAGTTATGATTAAAGATGTGAGTTACCACTGTTTGGATGTTAGGCCTTGAAGTCACAGAAATATAAAACTTATCTGTCTTCTGAGTGATGAGAATAGAGGCTTGGGTCATCACTTTCTTTACAACTTGACTGTGGCTCATTCTGTCCTCTGATATTCCAGACTAGTTTTATTAACTGTATAAGTTATCACCACAAACTATTTTCTTGGATAATCTACTCATATATTATCCTATTCAATCACATTTTTTCAAAGGCACTGTTTAATGTACATTATGCTGGAACTCAGAGAAAAGATTTGATCTTTGGAAGCATAAAGTTATCCGAAGAAACTTGGCTCATAAGTACATTAAAAGAGACTTAATGTAAACAATTTTGTGGCATTTTCAAAAATGTAGGAAATGGAAATGTGGTGTTTTAAAATCATAAAATATGATGTGCATAGATCAGCTGCAACTTTGAGAAAATTGATATAATTAGTAGAAATTTTGAATGGTTTAAGAACTAACAAAATAAAAGATAAAGAAAAACAGACTAAGCATACAGCGTGGTTGTACAGTGATTGCTTTGTAGGGTGTGATATCTGAGGTTCGATCACCTATACAACAAACCAAATAAATGAATGAATGATCCTATACATAATGCATTTTAAAGTAAGTATGCAATTATAAATCTCTGAGAAAATGTTAAAGTTTTTCAAATGAATATTGACAGAAATCACAATTATTTGCCAACTAGAATAATAATGATAAAATATTATGTAATGAAAAACACAGTTTAAAAATACAATGTGATCTTAATTGTATTCAGTAGAAATATTGAATCAAATTGGCATGTTTTCTCAGATTAATAACATGCAACAGCTACCTTCTTCTCTGATGCTGAGCAGTGGTTGTGAGGCACAGTTTCCAGTCACCCATGTGTTTATGAGATCACTTAATATTTATTAAGTGGATAGTGTTACTGAATTGTGATGTTTAGTAGATGATGAACATAAAATGAATGTTTAATATATGGTATTTTGATTATAATACACTCACAGAGGTATAACTTTATCTCAAATTATGGCATATCTATGCCTCTGTTATCTCTAATTATCACTAAAACTAGGCAATTTTCGAAACAGCTAATGTAGATTGACTTTCACAAAATGTGATACTCCAAAACTTTCTCTTGTAAGCTTAATTTCCATTATTCAGGTTACAAAGCTATATTATAATATTATTGATATTTTTCTCTTAAGATACTAATGGAACTTTCATATAATATTTTATTTAAGCTTTTTATATCAATAATACAGCTTGTTTGATCAGATGCTTGCACTATCATATGCTTGTTTCTTTTTTTCTGTATTTACTTTTACTAAAGATAGTAGAAACATTAGCATTAGCACTTATTTGGTTGTGTTCAGTATAAAAGTTTGTATTTTCTGTTTTCCAAAATATATCTGTGAAACTATGTTGAAACATATGGAGGGAGATTAGCTTTTGCAAATAATCATTGACTATTTGCAAAATTATTGAATTATTTACATCTTAGTTTATAATTGTGAACAAACTCTGATGATTTATATGCTTGTAATAAGTGATATAATTTATTTTTCAAAATTTGATTTAATAGATCTTTCTATGTATCATCCTATTATTTTATATTAGTATCTAAAGTCATTGTCTTTATACAATTTGCACTTTTCTGAACTTGTAACTTCCCAGTTCTTCCCTGTTTATATTAGTAATCTGTTTCTTGTTTTTTTTTAACCCAAGACATTTTTTCTTTCTTTTATTATGAAAATAGTCTCATTTTTTTTTAATTCATGTGTCTTTTTGTTCAAACTCCCGTCCTCCTCCAGCCCCTTGAAAGCTGGTCTTGATGTTGCCTCTTGGCCTCCATGGCTTCGAAGCATGACTAGAGATCAGGATCCTGACTGTATAGTAACTTCCAAAGTAGGACGCGAGATATCCTGGCCTGGGACCTCAGAGTCCAGGGACTATGACAACGGCTGCAAGGCGGCGGGGCAGGAACCCACCACTGATCTCTTGCACTTAAGGAATGAAGACCTAGTTTGTTTCAAAGATATCAAACCAGCTTCACTTCACTATTATCTTGTGATATCACAGAAGCATATTAAAAATCGCAAGTTAATAAACAGAGGTCAAGTAGAAATGTTTGAGAGTATGATAGCTATTGGAAAAGCCATTCTTGAGAGGAATAATTTCACTGATTTTACAGATGTGAACATGGGTTTCGATTTGCCTCCATCCTGTTCCATTTCTCATCTGCACCAGTGAAACAGTTTGGCTTCTTATCAAAACTGATTTAAAGACCAGCTTCTTACTGGTTTGTCACAGTTGATCATTTGCTTGAAATGGTAAAAAACTAAAAATTTGAACTATGAACAAGGTCCTTAGTCTGACTCTGGAGGATCTACTGTTTTGTTCTTTTTGAAATTTATCTGTAGTGTGCTGGTTTACTGGGTGTAGAAATGTTACTACTGAAGAGTCTGACTATTTTATGAATGTTTATTTCCTGAGATCTTTTATATAGTTGAGTAGTTGATCATAGACTTCTTTGTTTTGACCTAACTTACATTGTCTTTACCATGTTTAGGCATGTTCCTGTATATATCATCTCTCCAAACTTTATCATAAATTGTTGTTGAATCTGAATTTTCTCAAAGACTTTTCCTTCATTTCATAAAATGATGATGTGGAATTTTTTTCTTTCAGTATTTTTTTAATATGGTGGATAGTATTGACAGAGTTTTATATGTTGGACCATCCCTGCAGGTCTGGGATGACTTTTGATATGTTCTTGGTTTTGGTTTGTCAGTACTTTGTTAAATATTTTTACATCAATGTTTATGAGAAAGATTGGTCTATAATTCTTTTTTTTCTTTGTTGCATCTTTCTGTAGTTCAGGTATCATGGTGACTGTAGCATCATGAAAAGAGTTTGACGATGTTCCTTCCCTTTTTTTGTAGTACAATGGCAAAATATCAGTATTAGTTATTCTTTGATGTTTTAGTATAATTCTGTGCTAAAATCATCTATCCTTGGTCTTTTATCGGTTGTGAGCCTTTTAATAACATTTTCTGTCTCCTTTGGGGTTATAGTTCTATTTATGTGGTTTATCTCACCTTGATTTAATTTTGGTAAGTGGTACCTATCTATTAAATTTCCATTTCTTTTAGGTTTTCCAATTTTAGATAGTACATGATTCTGGAGTTTGACCTAGTGTTTTTCTGTATTTCTCAGTGTCTGTTGTATTGTCCCATTTTCATTTCTGATTTGTTAATTTGGATATTCTCTCTCTGCTTTTGGTTAGTTTATATTTTGGGTTGGTTAGAAGACCTTCATTTTGTGTTTTTATTGCATTTTAAATGCATGGAGCACAATAAAGACACACTAAATGGGAACTGCTCTCAGTAACTCTAACAATGCAATAAGCTTCATAGAAATCATTAGCTTCCTTTGTGGATACAAGTTTAAGAAAAACATTTTCACTTGCTCAGACCTCTAATTCCAGCTGAGGATTATCCAAAAATCAAAATGAAAAGAAACCACTCAGTACATTTTAACTAAGGAACAATCAGTTCCTTGAAAAACAGTGTGCTGTTTGGCTCACAACAATTTTGCCCTTAACAGAATGGTTTTGTGAAATTTTGCATTCTTTTTTTTAATTTATTTTGTATTTATCAAGAAAAACAGTAAAATGAATTTAAAATGCTGATAAGTTAACAATAACTCTAAAGAAAATAAAAATCCTAAGCATGACTAACGCTTTCTTTGACCTTTAGTACTACTCTCTTTGTTTTAATTTTAGTGATTTCAGCCCAGAGTTTCATTATTTTCCACCATCTAGTTTTTTGGAGTTACTTTGCTTTACTTTGTTCTAGCCCTTTTAGTTTTGTTGTCAAGAAGCTTGTTTGATATTTCTCCACTTTTTGTGTAGACATTTATTGCTATGAAGTTTCTTTTTAGCATTGTTTTTATTGTGTCCCACAAGCTTGCATATACTATGCATTCATTTTTTATTAAATTCAAATAAGTATTTAATTTCTTTCTTTACCCAGATGTGGTTCAGTTAAAATTTCTTTAGTTTCTATATGTATGCAGACTTCCTGTAGTTTGTGCTATTTCTGAAGTCTAACTTTAGGCCATCATGGTCCAATAAAATACAACAAGTTTACCAAACTTTGTATGTATTAACACTTACATTATGAGGTATTCTCTGATCAATTTTATAATGGCTCAATGGGAATCTGAGAAGTTATTAAGTTTTATATTTATATGGAGTGTTCTGTAAAATTCTTAATTTCATTTGTGTCATAACATTTGTTAGATCCATTAGATTTTGGTTAAATTTCTCTCTGGCCAATGTATTTTTGAGAATAGAATATTGAAGTATTCCATTATTATTGTGTAGAGTTGGCTGTGCATTGTCAATTTTAGCAATATTTCTTTTACATATGTGCGTGCCCTTGAAGTTGAGGTATAAATATTCATGATTGAAACTTCATCTTAATGCATTTTTCATGTGATAAATGTTATAATTTTCCAATATCTTTTGAGTGATTATAATTTAAAGTCTAATTTTTTTTAATTCTTAAGGATCATTACACCAGCTAGCTTCTAAAGTTCATCTGGTTGTAAAGTCTATTCTCAGCCCTTTACTCTGAGGAAATGTCTGTCTTTGATATTGAGAAGTGTTTCTTATATGAAGCATAAGGATAGATCCTGTTTATATATCCATTTTGTTAGCCTGTGGATTTTATAGGGGAATTTTGTCCATTGGTATTAAGAGATGTTTATGAGTATTAATTATTATTTCCTGTCATTTTTGGTGGTAATGTTTGTGTTTCCCTTCTTTAAGATTTGTTGCTGTAGAGTTATCTATTGCTTGGGTTTTCATGGGTTCTACTAACTTTCTTAGGATGATATTTTTCTTCTAGTGCTTTCTGAAGGTCTAGATTTGTGGATAGGTAGTGTTTATATTGTTTTTTTTTTCTTGGAATATTTTCATTACTCTGCCTAAGGTGACTGAGAGTTTTGCTGTGTATATTAAACTGGGCTGGCATCTGTGGTCTCTCAATGTCTGTGTAACATCTGTCCAGAACCTCCTGGTTTTCTGAGTCTCCTTTGAGAAAGTAGATGTTATTTCAATGGTTCTTCCATTTTAAGTTACTTGGCCTTTGTCCTTTGCAGCACTTATTTTTTTTTGGTGTCCATGGAGTGTTTTTAGAGGGTTCAAGTCTATTTGGTGTTTCACGAGCATCTAGTATATTCAAAGGCATTTTTTTTTAGTTTCGAAAATTTTTTATATATTTTTTGAACATATAAGAAGAAGCTAATAGTCATCTCTTCCTTATATTCTTATTATCTTAGATTTGATCAGATTTTCTGTAGTATTTTATGTGATAACTATTTTGGCTTTAGTGTTTTTGTTTTCTTTTGTTTTGTTTTTGATGAATCTATTTCCTCTATCATATCTTCTATGCCAGAGATTTTCTATTCAAGTTCTTGAATATTGTTTGTTATGCTTGCAACTGTAGTTCCAGTTTGTTTCCTCAGATTTTACATTTCCATCATTTCCCCTCAGTTTGTGTTTGCTTTATTGTTGTTATTTTAATTTTCAAGTCTTGAAATATTGTCTTCACCTGTTTGAATGCTTTTTCTTGGATTTATTAAGGGGCTTTTTTCCCAATTTTTTGTTTGTTTTTATTTGAATTAGTTAATGATTTTTTATTTCCTCTTTAATGGCCTCCAATATCTTCATAAATTTATCTTTATGTTTGTTTGCTTTGCTCTACTTTTTTGTACATTGTGATGTTCCAGTTTTGCTGTTACAGAACTTTTTGGTTTTAATGTTGCTATATTAATGTTTATGTTGTTGAATATTTTGTGTACTAAC
Organism: Sigmodon hispidus; assembly: GCA_004025045.1. Taxonomy (NCBI): domain Eukaryota; kingdom Metazoa; phylum Chordata; class Mammalia; order Rodentia; family Cricetidae; genus Sigmodon; species Sigmodon hispidus. Next base: position 7,789 of record PVIH01017982.1, on the reverse strand, counting down.
TTTTTTCTTCCAGTTCTCTTTTCTACTTTTTCTCTCTTTTTAATTTTGTTTTTAAAATAAAGTCTTTTCTTTATTTATGTACCCCTTGTTTCCCCTCCTTTCCCTCCCAATCTGTTCTTGTCAGCCTTCAGGCCTTCAGCCACCTTCCTCCCCATCCCCCAATCCCCTCCCCAAAAGGTCAAGAAATCCCAAAGTATGTCAGTTCAGCATCCACTCCAGGCAAGGCTGATATCCTCATCCTAATATCAGGACAGGGCTAGGTGTTACTCTGGAAGGAATGGGCTCCAAGTTGCTAGTCCATGCACAGAAACAAAGTCTGATCCCTCCTCTTGAGGCTCCACATACTGCCCATGTTAATGGACAATTGCATATTCTTGTAGGGCTTAGTTCCTTTTCCTGATGGTTTCCCACTCACTGTTCTTGATAGAGTGAGCTCCCCAGAACCCCAGCCAAACATCACTATGAGAATTTTCCTCAAAATTCCTCTCCCCTTTCTCAAAGATACTGTCCTTCCCAGCTCTCAGCTGTATCAGGAACTCAGCTAAGTGCTCAGCCATGTATCCTTGTTTCTGCTTTTATTTATTGTTGGATGTAAGTTCTGTGATGGCTCCTTAGGTGACTAGTTATTTGATTATAGAGGGAGTCAAGTCTAGGCAACACCTTCACTATTGATTGGAGACTCAACCAGGGACGTCCTGTAAGTTCTTGGAGGGTTTCTTTGAACCTGGTCTTTTTCTGATACTACATTGACTTCCTCTATAAAGATCCCTATCTGGTTTTTTTTTCTCCCCCATTGTTGTTCCTCTCACACAATCATCTCCTTCTCTCATAATTTGTTTCTACCCCTTCTTAGTTACAACCCCTTATGCTCCCAGTTAGCTAAGGAGATCTCTATTTTCTCTTCCTAACGAAATCTCTGGATGACTTTCTTAAATTTATTCACATCCCAAGCTGTTCAAGGGTTGTGGATTGTAGCTTGGGAGTTCTTTACTTTTTGTGTAAAGTCTACTAATGAGTAAGGATATCCTGTTCTTGTCTTTCTAAGATTGTAATACCTCCCTTAAGAGGATATTCTCCAAATCTTTCCATTTGCCTGCAAATCATAAGATATCTTTTAACTGCTGAGAAGTACTTCATTGTGTAGATGTACCACAGTTTGTTAATCCATTTATCAGTTGAGGAGCATCTAGGTTATTGTTTCCAGGTTCTTGGTATTACAAATAATGCTGCTCTGAACATAGTTTGGATGATGCTTTTAGTGGAGAGATGTGTGTCTTTAGGGTACATAACTAACAGTGGAATGGCTGGATCCTTAGAGAGACTGGATCTCAGTTTTCTGAAAAACCACCATACTGCAATCTAAAGTGGTTGAACAAGTTTATACACACACCAACAGTGGAGGAGTGTTCCCCTTGCTCCACATATTCTCTAGCATAGCCTGTCATCTGTGTTTTTGATCTTAGCCATTCTGACAGATGTAAGGTGGTATCTCAAAGTTGCTTGATTTGAAATTCTCTGATGGCTAAATATGTTGAGCAATTTTTCAAGTGCCTTACATCCATTTGTAATTCTTCTGCTGAGAATTCCCTTTTAAGTTGAGAATCCCATTTTTTAATTGGATTATTTAGGGTTTGGCAGTCTGTAGGCTGTCATTTTTTCTTATTGACTGTAATTTTGTGCTAACTTCTACCCATCTCTTCCTCTAAGTGGTGAAGCAGTGCTACTGCCTCAGAGAGTTTTTCTTGATTCAATTTGTTCTGGCTCTGTTTGTGTCTCACAAAACTTCTCTTGGTACAATATGACCTTGCAGATTCTGTTTCTTAAAATGTTACTCTGTGGTGATGTATTGTATACTTAATAAAAATAGTCTGGGATATCAGAAGATAAAACTATTCACATTGCCAAACAATGAAAGTCAGAAAGGGGTGACCCACATTTTTAATGACATTACTCAAGAGCCAAACAGAGTAAGGCAATGATGGCATACACCATATATTCCATATTTGTATTAACGTATGTGACCTATAAAAGTTTCTTCATTTATAGTATTAAATGGTTAATTAAAAGGGTAGATTATTGAGTCTACATTTGAACATCCACTAGTTTCAAATATTAAACATTGGTATAGGTTTTGTTATATTGATTCAAATGTAAAGTTATTTTTATTGTACTAAATATGTTTCTACTTTTCTTTAAAATGCTTTTGCTTATAACATCATTTCTAATGTAGCATATAATAGGGAAATACAAGTTATACTTTAATGATTTAGTATTTTTCATGAAAGTGAGACATGTCTCTTCCTGGCAGCAGCAATCTATTTTCACAGAAGGATTATGGGCATTGAAGAAGTGTTATATGTGTTGGTAAGTCCTAACAGTTTCCTTGGGGAAAGAGAATGGTTTGAGTCGATGACACAGACCCCAGGAGTCAGTTGAAAAGTCCTAACACATTTTTTGAACAGTGGGAAAAGCATTATATACCCTCCTCCTAATACCCATGTGGTATCATGATCTGATGATATTGCATGGCTGCCCTTTATAAGTGGCACATTTAGAAGATCCTACAGGATCTGTTGCTATGTAGATTTTGAGTGTTTAGGAGATATGACAATGCCTGTTGTTGAGCAGATTTTTAGTGATCAGAAATGTTGGGTAGTAACTGTTGTTAGGCCCTCAGGCAGACTCCAGGTTGACTCATAAAGAAGTACATTAGGAGAATGTCTTGGCAACTAGTTTATGTCAATTTTCTTGACTCAATGTGCCTGTCTTACTACATGTCCACCCTTTTTATTTTATTAAGTGGGTACCCAGTGAGAGTCAGACTTCTTTGCTCTGACCTTGTTGACCTTTATTACGGTAAATAACCCATCGTGAGATTATATATTAAGTAATATTTGTTATGTAAAAGTCACTTACAGAAAAGGTGCTGTTTGGGAGGGGGAAAGGTTGGAGACGCAGCACACAGGAGAGTTCCCGACCAAGTGGTTCTTCCTCACCACACCACAGGTCCAGAAGCAGAGGGCCCACCATTCCTGTTCCAGGCTGTCTCTTCTGGGGGGCTTTTTTCCAGCGTACTTATCAATTAACCACACCCTGCCTAACTCCAGTACTTTGACCTCATGGAGTTTACCTGGGTGGCTTCTGGTTTCCCACTACATCTCCCCTTTTGTCTAAATAAGAAGGTTCTAAACTAAGTATAAAACTACATACTATAGGGATCATCATAAGGTGGTGTCTGGGGAAGGGAAAGGTACTAACATGAGTGAGGTCAAACTACTGCTAAGAAAACAACAAATACAAGGTGCATTTTAATGTCTAGAATGTTGATACGAGGAAATACACAGGGATTGCTCAAAGCTGTTTATCTTGAACAACAACATTCTAATACCTGAGTGTCTTTGCTGAGATGTGAAGCAATAACAACCTCAACTATCCAGTCCATGATGAAGTAACTTCCAAAATTTAGGAGAAGACAGTGACAATTAACCACCTGAACAGTCATCCACCACTTCTCTGTACAACGGGAGCATCCACCCTTGTGGCTACTGGCCTATGATGTCTGACAAGTCTCTATAGAAGCAGGGTATTTTGGGGTAAGACTGTCTTATCCTGTCTAGGCAGGCTTCGGCAATTTCTATCCTTCATCCTGCTCATCCATATCGGACAGTGAGCATGCCGACAACAGTCAGGGCAAGTGCAGTCCTTTGTCCCTCAGGCCATTATTTGCCAAACAAGACAATCTCTTTGCAAGATGTCTGTGATGCTCAACACCACCTCAGGAAAGGAACGGTGATGTCAGGAGTTGTCATGTCTCTCAAGGCCAAATTCGAGATAACAAAATCTTGAAAGCCATATTCTCTCGGTCTACGAAATGGTTGAAGACACCTATCTCTCTGGTATATTCTAACATGTCTCTGAAAAGCCTGAGTATCCTGACTGTTAGGTGGCAAATCTGAGTAGCCGTAATCTGCAATCCCAATTAACCAAGAAAGTAAAGCTAACATTTTAAGAATAGGAATTCCAAAAATGAGTGTACAAATCCTCCATAGTAATTTCAAATATAACAATCTTATGAATATTAACCAAAATACACATTTCATATCAAATTACAACAATATTCTAAATATATCATTATATATATATATATAAACAGAGTTATATAAAACAACTTGTGTATATATTACAACAAATGTTATAACTAGCATAATTAGAGGTAGAAACTGCATTATGGAAATGTCAATGTACTTAATATATCAATGTGCAAAATATATTAAACAGAGGTAGACACATTCAAATTAAGGTAATTATGCATTCAATTTTGTATCAAAGCATATATTATCCCAATCAAACATATAGATTAAGTTCCCATTTATATCAATATACAAACATTTGTAAAATGTTCAACTTTGTAGCAATATACATATTATCTCAATCAAACATATAGATTGATTTCCCATTTGTATCAATATACAAACATTTGTACCATGACGATTAATTTTTCATTCATCCTTTGGTTAATAGTTGTTTGCAAGTATAATGATCTTCTATATATTCCCTTTTCTTTCTTTCTCTCTCTTTTTTTAATTCCTACATTTATTATATCATTCTATTCTCTACCCAAGATTAACTTATAACCATCATATCAAAGTGATTATTGACCATAACCCTCCCTTGAATGACCAACTTATTGGTAAAGGGACATAGTTCTTTCATTAAGCTGCTTCATGCTGGCCTGTGGGTGACTGTATCTCTGTGGGGTCCTGTGAAACTAAAACAATGGTTAATTCCTAATGAAGTAACTATAAACATATATAACCATTCTATAAACATATATAACCATTCTCATTGAACTGAGTAGATCCATCTGAAATTCTTGTTAAAGATATGATATGAAAGAATCTTACAACTGTTCTGATAGGTCTTTACCTCAAAAGTGATCACTGAATGACATATAGTAGGTTTCTTCTTTCTCTGTCTCAAGGGATTTTCTTTTTCTTATTTTTTTTTTCAGTGGGTGCCCCATCTTCCTTCTGGATGCCTTGGGGAGTGTTGATAGGAGAAATTGTTTTTGATAGTGGAGAATCCAATGAATACTTTAACTGAAGATATTGAACCATCAGAAAGAATTGTGTGCAGACAAGATTTTTAGATTAAGAGTAAGAAATGCAGAAAGAAGAAAGATTTAAGATTTAAAATAAAAGTGAGATAATATTGGTCCCTATATATATTTCATCTATTTTTTGTCTCATCTCAGGTGGCTTTTCTGATGTGAGACAGAGTCTCTAAGGTTTTATTTACCAATATGCTTGGGTTTAGAGAGGGAGAAAGCCACTTGCTCCATCTCCAAAGCCAGGCTTTTTTGTGACCAAACAAGGACTTCTTTATATATATATATATATATATATATATATATATATATATAAAGAGAGAGAGAGAGATAGAGAGAGAGATAGATAGATATAGATATAGATATATAAAGATATGTGTATATATAATCAGTAGATATAGATGTACAGTTGTGAGAATACAGAAATTACCCTTAGTGCCTGTCAGTGTCAGGTGTCCTTGTAGTACCCTGTAGTCTTTTTACGCTTCAAAGGTCTAAGAATTCAACATCCTTTTAGCGTTGTGAAGAGAGTTTTATCCATTCTTCTGTAAAAACAAAATTGAGACCCTGTCCCACCTTAGTTAAGTGAATGTTCCTTACCACATATCCAATTGTCTTATAGGCAGATGAGCCATTACTTCTTCTCCTCAGGAGGGTTCTCCTGTTCGAATCGGCTTTTTATCAATCTTGTTGGTACCCATATTTTCTCTTTTCCTGTGGAAACAAAAGCAAAACCCCTACCCCAACGAAGCACATGCCCTGGCTTCCATTCTGATGTTAGTACATCCTTGAAATAAACAGGTTGATTCAACTCAGAAGTCCTTTCTATTACCCAGTGTTTCCCTGCAGCTGAAGTACCTTTCTCATCAAACTTAAGAAAGTTTAATGTCAACAAGGCACTATGTAATGTCTCCCTAGGTTTTTTCATACCACCTTTCTGTTTATGAAGCATCTCTTTCAAGGTGTGATGGTATCTTTCCACAACTGCTTGTCCAGTGGGATTGTGTGATATCCCAATAAGGTCCTTTATCTCATAATATCCAAAAATCTGCTTCATTTTCTGGGAAACATATGCTGGAGCATTGTCAGTCTTAATTTGATCAGGACTTCCCAATATGGCCATGGCCTCCAGAAGGTGAGTGAGTACTGCATTAGCATTTTCAGAACTCAGGGCGGTAGCCCACAGCATTCTTGAGTAGGTGTCAATGTTATGATGAACATATTTCATCTTACCAAATTCCGGGAAGTGAAACACATCCATCTGCCAAATCTCATTGCTCCTTGTACCCTTATGATTACTCCCAGTGGGTAAGGATGGTTGATTGTAAAGGCAACACTTGTCACAGTTTCGCAAAATTTCCTTGGCTTGATGCCAAGTGATGAGAAAACTCTTCTTTAATCCCTGTGCAAAGAAAAAGGTTAATTCTGTATCATCAGAAATGAAGTCAGCAGTTTCAATATAAAATACAACTCCTTCTGCATAATGAGAGTCAGTTATCAGGTTAAGAGGTCCAGGAAAATCCAATAATATCATAATAATGGCATACAGTTCTGCCTTCTGAACAGAATCATAAGGACTCTGTGTCACCTTACTGAAGTTTTCTGATTTATAGCCAGCCTTTCCTGATATATTTGCTTCAGTAAAAAAATGTAGGAACTCCAGAAATAGGTTTATCCTGTAACACATGGGGGAAAATCCAATTAGTTTTCTTTATAAATTGAATCCTTTTGCTTCGGGGATATTTATTATTAATCTCTACTAAAAGCCCACTACAGGCCTTTTGCCAAGGTTCATTGTCTGTCCATAATTGATCAATTTCCTCATTGGTCAAAGGTACAACAATTTCTGCCAGATCTTTTCCAGTCAACTGTCAAAGCCTGAATTTTCCTTTAAAGATCAAATCTGAAATCTTTTCAATGTATGTTTTCAGTTTTTTACTTGGTCTATGTTGCAGAAATATCCATTCTAATATAATATTTTCTCTTTGCATTATGACTCCCGTAGGGGAATATTCAGAAGGCAAAATAACCAGGATGCAGTCGAGGTCTGGGTCTATATGGTTAACATGTGCTTCTTGTAATCTCTTTTCCACCAATACTAATTCTTTCTTAGCTTCAGCAGAGAATTCCCTGGAACTATTCAGATCCTTATTTCCATCTAAAGTTTTGAACAAATGAACCAGTTCATAGATTTTAATACCAATAACCAGTTGTATATGGGTGATATCCCCCAATAGCTTCTGAAAATCATTAAGTATCCTCAATCTGTCCCTCTTAAGTTGTACCTTCTGAGGTCTAATATTTTGCAATCCTATTTTATATCACAAATCATTACAGAATCCCCATCTTTGTATCTTTTCAGGGGCAATGTGAAGATCCCAATCTGGCAATACCTTCTTGAATTCTTCAAACAGTCTTTCTAAGGTGTTTATGTCTGGGTCCGCTAACAATATATCATCCATATAATGGTAAATGATGGATTGTGGGAATTGTTTGTGTATCACTTCCAATGGTTGTCGGACAAAATATTGGCATAGGGTGGGGCTATTCAACATCCTTTGTGGAAGGACCCTCCATTGGTACCTTTTCACTGGGTGTGCATTATTGAGAGTAGGTATAATGAAAGCAAATTTCTCTTTATCTTGTTCTTGTAGAGGTATGGTAAAAAAAAAAAAAAAAAAA
>PVIH01017981.1:0-39998 GCA_004025045.1 Sigmodon hispidus | reverse complement strand
GTGGCATACTGTGATGATGGCATACTGTGGTGGTGGCATACTGTGATGATGGCATACTGTGGTGGTGGCATACTGTGATGGTCAATCTTGCTTGTCAGTTTAGTAAATATTAATTCTCCTGTTCAGGGAATGGTTTGTCAACATGAGGGCATCTTAGGCGTGAGAATTTTCATACAAATAAAGGCACAAGGTGTAGGAAAGCACAGGAAAGTTTTGGGAAAGACTATACATCTGAAACATGTGTTGAATCATGAATATTTTGTATATATAACATACTGTATTTAGTTCTGGATTTAAATGCAGGAAACACGCATGTCTCAGCAGTCAATGATAAGGTCTAATAAATTTACTCTTTAGAATTCCGGGGCTAGGGCTGGAGAGATGGCTCAGAGGTTAAGAGCACTGATTGTTCTTCCAGAGGTCCTGAGTTCAATTCCCAGCAACCACATGGTGGCTCACAACCATCTATGATGACATCTAGAACCCTCTTCTGTATACTGTACACATAATAAAGAAATCTTTAAAAAATAAAAATGAATTCCTGGGCCCTTTGTGGAGGTCCTTCCATATGATGAAATACCTCAGAGATGCTGGGAGGTGGGCTTTTCCTACTGTGCCCAGCTTTCCCTCTCTACTGCCAGAAATGTGATGGGTTGGGCCATACTCTGGATTCTCTAGCATTGGTTATATGCTATTGATTGGAGTCCTTTGGAAAATGGTTCATAAAACACTCACAGGTCTGATTTGGCTATAAGATTCTGTCCCTAGTTAAATATTGCATTTTAATGGCTCAAGAATATGAGCTGATATTTCTTTTTAAAAAAAAAAAAAAAAAAAAAAAACACTTTTTATTTATTTATTTGCCTTGGTGTTTTGCCTGGAACTGGAACTACAGACAGTTGTTAGCTGCCATGTGGGTGCTGGGAATCGAACCCGGGTCCTCTGGAAGAGCAGATGGTGTTCTTAACCGCTGAGCCATCTCTCCAGCCCCGAGCTGATATTTCTTAAAGTTTATATATTGCGTGTATTACACTGATCTGGACAGCAGTGACAGGATTACATCCCCAGAAATATGACACTACATAAAAGCAAAGCTTCTGTTAACACCAGTCATGGCAGGTAGACTTCAGCATCACTGTGTCCCTGAAGGTGTGACTGTTGTGTTGTGAAATGCCAATATGTCCTGCCCAATAACTTTCTCCCTTTGTCTGTGAGAAAAGGAAAGTGATCCACTGTTGAATGTGTCTCAATAAAAACACCCTGTATTCTTCAGCAACAAAACACTGACAAGTCTGCTGTGAGAAGTCTTATGAGTCACATTCCTATGCAGTTTATTGTCTGCACTGGAAAAGTATTGGGGGGGGTGGGGAAGTGAAGTGTGCATTCCAATGGAACAGCTATGGCTAAATACATCGCTTTCAACTGGGTTTCTAGGCATTTCCTAGAAATGAATGTGTGGCAAAGCAAATAAAAGCAGACAATGGTGAATGAATGTTTACTGCGTGCCAAGCATTGTTCCAGGCTTTTCTGTATGTATCATCTCACTTATAAGACACATTTTAGCCATGTGGTTTGGGAAGTCTCCATTCAGGAGACCCGAGTAGGGGCAAAAGGGAGGGCTTACTAAGATGACACATAGTAATGGTCAGGGCAACACTTGAACCCAGGCAGATCTTCAATGTTTTATTTACTCTCACCTTAAGCAAGCCCCACCCACATGAAATACTTTGCCATAAGGCTTATTTAAGCAAGAACTGCCTCTCTCATTTGCATTGTTTGGTGTTGTCCAGCCTGATGATTTATTCTTCCAAATTTAAAATTGCACTGTATTATATATGCATGTGATTTGGATGAAAATTCAACCCTAGAATCTCCACCAGCACCATTTTATGCTATCTGCAGTTTGTAGCAATGCTGAGACATTTATTCTTTGTCTCCAAATTAGCCCTGCACAACATAGAGAACAGTGTGTATGTGTGTGTGTGTGTGTGTGTGTGTGTGTGTGTGTGTGTGTGTGTCCTTTCCTTCTGAATGAAACTGTTTCTCATGGAGCCCACCGCAGACATAGTCAGAAAAGGCTGCTGCCTGCCATCCACCCGGCAACGGTGAAGCAGGTGACGCTGCTGCGTGTGCCCAGCCTCTCTGGAAGTGTCTGCACAGATGTGTACCGTTTCCACTCCCTCTCCTTGCCTTCAGATTCCTGGAGCCAACACCCACCCACTCTGACAGCATCTCTATCTCTCTCTTCATTTTCAAGGAAAAAAGAAAGAGGCAGACAGAAATAGAAGGGAAGAGACGGCAGCTGGACGAGCAAGTGCTCCTGCTGCAGCATTCCAAGGTAAGTGGCAGAGCCGGGGACCTGTGCCTTGTTAGCTTTGGGGACCACACTTCTCAGGAGGGCAGAGCCTGCCCTGCCCTTCGGGGCAAGCGCAGTGCCGCCTAAACCAGCCTATTCACACAACCAGGAGAGTGTATCTTGGCTTTCTTTGTAGTTCTCAGTTTCAGGCATCCTCGGAGCATGAGATTACACGGATCCTGTGCAACATGGTAGATATATATAGAAACTAGAGCGAATAGTCCACATGGCCCTGAGTTGTTTTTCTTATGTATTTTGTTCAGAGGTCTCAAAAACTGCTCTTCACATAATGGACTTTTTGGAAATGAAAAAGAATCTTTCTTGCTGGGAGGTGGCAGGTGGTGATGGGGGTGGATGAGACAGTGTGATCTAATAAAAGGACAATACTGCATGTCTCAGACTGTTCATCTATTTTATTTTGACTTTACCTTAGAGATGTCCTGTTAGAACAAGTGCTTGGTCAAAACATGGCTGTCTAATGATTTGACTTGGTTCAATGTCTGTTGTACCTTATTAAGAAGAGAGGGGGAAGGGGGATTGCTGGGTTTTTCCCCTTTAAATCATAACACACTTAAGCACTGTAATTGATTACAGTAGAGAGGACAGCTATGTCACTGTCACACACGCCCACCGGTGGCTGGACAGTGCACTCTGCATGTTCAGATAATAATGTGGCCATTTTCACAGTCCAGCCAGGAGTTGTTGCTTGCCTTTGACTGTTCCTGGGATTTTTTTTTTTTTTTAAGGAAAAAAATCTCCCACTGGCCTCAAGTTGCCATGACCTTGTGTATGCAGAATCGCTCTTCTTGGAGGACTGGTTGGGAAGGGGTTCCTCATGGGGTGCCTCCATGTGTACATTACTGGGACTCTTTGCAACAGAGTGGGCCCTCACTCTTGAATGCCTCATTCTCTGGGAAACCAGGTTGTGCGAAATGAATCCTCAGAGTGAGAATCAGAGCAAGCTGGCTCCTCATTTCAAAGAGCAGTCTGACCTATATCTGCTAGGCGTGCTTGTGAGTTCACCACGAACTTTAACAGAGACATGTGTCTGAGAGGAAGAAGGCAGCATGGCGCTGATTGTCCAGCTCCAGCCTGTCCTGGTAGTGGCCTGCACTGTATTCAGATGTCATCACTGTCTCCTGACAGCATTCCTAGGGGAGGGCAGTGCTAAAATTAGGATTATCTTTCTGTGGAGGTCAGACTTACAAACTCTAACAAGATGGCACAGGGCCAATGTGGAGAGATGAGGGACTCTGGCCCAGAGTGCAGGCGATTCACACCCTGTGGAATCCAGATACATACTAAGAGCTCAGCTACCCGTGGGATGGAAGGAGAACTTCCGGTAAGAGAGGATGTTTCGGCCGACAGCCTCTGTCCTCCCAGCTTCAGCACAGCACAATACCTTTGTGTTCCTTAATTCAAAGTCAGGGTGAACATGTCAGAGATTTATATTCCTTTTTTCCCCTTGTCCTCATTCTGAATAAGATGCCAAGGACTCATTCATTCCTGGTGCCTAGTGTTACACTGTTCTGTTCATAGTCCATCTATCCATTTCTCATCCTTCCATCCATCCATCCAGTTTTTAAAAAACAATAGAGCTTCACTTTATGTGAGGAAGCTCTGAGGTCCCATAAGGGACTTGGCAACATGAGCATCAGGCAGTTTCTGAGACTGGCTATCAAGGGTACGTGCAACACTTGCATCCTGGTAATCTTGCCAATAGGGGATGCAAAGGGCTGCAGGAGGTTGATAGTTAGCAGAGGCCAATGTGTTGGTTTTTTTTTTCTCTCTTGGAAGAAGGCTTGTGTAGTGAGGATGGATTGCTAGCTTCGAAAACTAAAAAGGCAAGACTCAAAGTTCCAAAAGTGTCAGTGTGAATTAGGCACCACTCAGAGGATTATCCCGTTTCTATACCCTGGGGCAGGAGGGATAGATAAGGCCTTACTGTGGCCAACAAATGTCTCTATCTCCCTTTCTTCTGAACTCAGCCTTCCTAAGGTAGCCATCTGATTTCCACAGAATGAAGATGGTCCTGACTGGGGGATGAGGTGACTTCAGCCATCAAAAGGGAGTGATTTCCACTTTAAATAAATTGACTGTTAACTGAACTGAGTAGTAAGTCATCTTTTCTACCATCAGTCAGTTTCCAGCTTGGTAGTCGCCCCCTAGGTGGAGGAAAATGCACTGAGTTTGTACTCCTTCCTGTGTGAGTTTGTCAGACAGAGATCTGCTAGCTTCTCCCCACATCCCAGCAGCCTCCAAGCCCTCCTGTCCATTCTAATATTCACTGTTTCTTTAAGTACCTATCATGTGCCTGGGACTTTCAATATAAACTCTGCATAATCATCACAAAGTAGATGTCACTCTCCCTATCTTGCAGCCAGCAAACAAATTTAGGATGGCAAGAAATTTGCCCAGGAACTCACAGTCTGTTAAGGGAGGGAGCCTTAGCTGAACCCCAGGCTGTCTGGTTCCATGAAAAAGTCTTCCCAGGACACTGTTCTCTTTGGATGGATGGTCCTTTTAGGTACCAATTGCCATGACCACTGTCTCTCTTACTCTCAGTATATTTTCATAGGCTACAGAAGATTTAGACTGTGTAGAGACATGTCAATGTGATTATTATAGATTCTTTAAAGTAGTAAGTATTAGGAAAATGTCAGTAACTGACATTTATTTCACTAACTTACAAAAATCCCAGACACTCTTGGAGAAAATAAATATTCTCTGTGCAAAGACAAATTAAAAAAGCATTAAAGCTGGATTTCATACCTATTAAGATACAATTTTTATGTTCTTTGTATCTCGCTCATAGCTGTACTCATATATATTCACAAATCAAATGGATTGTGAATGGTTATTGTCATGCACTGAAATATGAATTATTTAAACAGAGCTACTGGTCTCCTGTCAAAACAAATAAATAAAAAGCAAGGTAGTGGTTTGTGCACATGTATATTTGCTGAATATTCTTGCTCATTGAGACATTTAGGAGTGCGTGGCAATGCCACAGAAAAGGATACCATGACTTATGGCAACTGTGAGCAAATTCCTTGATAGGACCGAAGACCAGTATATGAAATGCTATGATCCTGTCCACTATGCCCATGACAGAAAACGTTGAGATGCTGTGTTTGAAATGCTCATCTTTAGTTAATAACTAATGTTTTTATTTCCAGAAAATACTCAGAAATCAAACCAGTATACAATTTTGATAGCTATATTAGTTTTGCTTGTATATAAAATGAGGAATTATATTTTCATTTCAAAGAACAAAGAATAAGAACATAATAAAAAAAATCAACTGAACACTTACCATCCAGATATTTCCCTCACAGAGTATATGATTTATATCCCCCCTGATATATTTCTGTAGATTAAGATGTTCAGTCCTTGTCACAGGCTTCATCAACCTTGGAATGAAATTAGTTCATATTGATATTCATATTCAAATTATTTTTATAAAAATTTTTATATGTGGGCTCTTTTGAATTCTTAAGCCAAACTCTTAATTTTTATGAAATTGTACCTGATATTATGTTACTTATGTTTTTTTTAAATCATACTTGGGAAGATTTTCATCTCAAATATTTGCACACAAGCTGACCTGTACTTCATCTTGAATTTATTTTCCAATAAGATATGTTTTACTCACAGTGAGTCACCAGGATGATTTATTAATTCATCTTTTCACTCATTGATTTAAATGTCATCTTTATCACATGCGTATTTCACCCTTATACCAGGTCCGAAACTTGTGACTCTTTTTATTTCATTTATCCCCTCACTCTGAGCTGGTATCATTCTCATCTAATCCCTACTGCAGTGTTAATAGATTGTAATATTTTATGAGACAGAGCCATCATTATTCTTCTTTTGAAAAATGATTTTGACTTTTAATCTATGGAAACAGTGATTTATTTTTATTTTTATAAAACATGGCTTGCAATAATATGAATTTAAAAAAATCAGCAATTGTCTTACACCAGCACAGACTGAACTTAATATTCCTCTTTTTCCTTTTGGTTGAATGACCAGAGATTTGTCTATTTTATTAATCTTTTCAAAGTCCTGGGGTAGAGTATGTGTTTCATGTGTATCACAACATACATTCCTTTGGGACTGCCACATTTGTGAAGTGTTTATCAGCACTGTCAGGAACAAATTACTAATATTACATCTTCAATACATATTACATCTTCAATGCATATTACATCTTCAATACTTAGTCATGGGTGAGCAATTCTGACTAGAGCTTTCTTCCATCCTAGGCTGTAAAAGTTGTCACTACATTTTAGAGACCCCACCTTCCCTTTAGGGACAATAGAATGAGAGAGAGAGGGGAGGGAAGGAGGAGGAGGAGAAGGAGAGAGGAAGGAGGGAGGGAGGGAGGGAGAGAGTGAAAGCTCTAAATTGTGACTAAGAAAAGTATTTATTATTAACCCATCATTAAGGTCATTTGCCAAGTAGCCCTAAGGTATCAGGAGCCTTCTTGCAAAGGTATTAAGGTATCTTTGATTATTTTGAACCTTTAACACTAATTCAAATTTTTCTTCATTATTTAACTATTCTGGACCAGTTGGGTGATTTGGGGGTGGAGTTACTTGCCGCCAAGCTTTTCCTATCATGTCTGTCTTTGTATCAGAATTTGAGTGAAGGATGAAACCCCATTCATCTCTTTCACTAGAAGTCTTAGGTTGGCTTCTCTCTAAATTACAAAAAAACAAAACAAAAACTCTTCAAACGAAAACAATATCTTATTAGCATAAAAAGGAGGCGAGGAAAAGACTCAAGGATCAGGAGAAGAGGCGAGGGAAAGGTTAGGAGAGATTGAGTCAAAACACAGATACCAGACTGGGAAGATGACCCAGTGAGAAAAGTCCTGTGTAGGCATCATACCTGTGTTTGGAACTCCAGAAACCCGCACACATGCCAGCTAGGCATGATGACCTGCCACAGTTCCAGCCTTGAAAGGCCGATCTGGGATTGCCAAGAGAAGAAAGCTAGCTAACAAGACTAGCTAGCTGTATTGCAAGCTCAGGGTTGGAATGATGAGTTCCACCTCTGTGAGAAAGATGAAAAGAGCAATTAGGCATAATTCTTTACAGCAACCTCAGGTCTCAACATGGATATATGCATGTGAATACATGCCCACACAACTTGCAAAAATATGAATATACACATGCATATCACATATATACACAAAAATGGGGGGAAAGTACAAATATAGCTATTGCCTTGTCCTGAGTCTTAAGCCACTTTTTTTTTTTTTTTTTTTTTTACAAAAGTGAGGTTGGTTATCCTCAGTCTAACCATCACCCATGAGTGCAGTCAATGATAACGTTAGTCATGATACAGATGGACAGATGATCTGAAATAAAGGACAAACTAATGAAACCACACAAGAATAAGTCACAAGAGAATATTTGTATAATCTGAAGACAAGGGAGCTTTATCTAAATCCAATATTAGTGCCAGACTTACAAAGTGAAAAAATGCTAAATATGACTCATAAACATGACGGATGTCTGTCTGATCGGGGGAAAAAAGAGAAATAGAGAGAGAGGAGACAGGAGAGAGGGAGAGAGGGGGAGGAGAAAGAAGACAGAAATAGAGAGGAAGAGACAAAGACAGGTCTTGGTCCATTTCTCACGTTCTATCCTATTCTAGACCCTTTTTAGTGTGTACCCTAGATCAACTTAAAAGTTTGCATCCAGTCAATGACCTTTGCTTTGTTAGCCTACAATTCGACGTTTGCTAATGTGCAGTGTGTGAGAGCTTTGCTTTCCGGTGATTTGTTCTTGTAGCAGCTACTCATGAACAACAACAACTTCCTCTGTAACCTGTGGAGGGGTACATGATGCACCTGACTATCAGGGACTCAAGGATGAGGGCGGGGTGACTACAGTGTGGGACCCACTGCTGGAGATGACGGAGAACAGTCATCCCTGTGAGGAAGAATTGTGATTGCCTAGTGAGTTTGTAAATTTTACTGGGTGCTTTTAGGAGATAGAGACAGAACCCAGAGCCTCATGCATCTAAAGCACATGCCTTACCATTACCCACACATTCAGCCTCCCCCAAAGTGACTCTTGGGTAATCTTAAAGTGAGTTGGTGTTCTAGCATCCTTTCTGGTGCTGATAAAAATCCCTCTCACCCAAAGCAAGATTTATTCTAATTATCCTTCCAGGGCACAGCCCAACTCTGAGAGAAGTCAGTACAGGAACTCATGCAGGAACTTGAAGCAGAAATCATAGAAGAAATTGTTTGCTGGCTTGCTCTCAGGATAGTAGTTGGCTCCCCTTTTCATACATCCCAGGACCACCAGCTCATGAAATAGTATCTGTGCTGCATAGTGGGCTAGGCCTTCCACATCAATTAACAATCCGATAGTCCCCTGCAGACATGTCCACTGGCCAATGTGACCTTGATAATTCCTCAAGTAAGACTCTCTTCTTAGGTGATGTGAGGCTGTGTCTAATTGGCAGAGCTGGCCAGGACTAATAGGAAGCAAATTTTATCACCAGTCATTTAGCTGTACAGTATTCACTTAGATGTGAAAAAACTATCTCAGTCACTTGAGCTACCCAGTAATCTCTTAGCTGTGAGAAACCGTCTCCAAATCACTTTAGCTATACAGTAATCACTTAGATGTGAGAAACTATCATTAACTGCTTTAGCTATACAATAACCGGATGTGATAAACTGTCTCCAAGTCACTTTAACTACACAACAATCACTTAGATGTGAGAAAATTCACATCTTTAAGTTTGCATTAGAAAACAAGTTGCATACTGCAAGTTTGCCTTTATTTTATTTTATTTGCATAGTGTTTTGCATATATGAATGTCTGTGTACCATATGCACACCTGATGTCTGAGGAGGTCAGAAGAGGAAGTCAAATGCCCAAAACTTGGGTTGCAGGTAGTAGTTAGCCAACATATGCTGTTGGAAATTGAACCCAGGTCCTCTAGATGAGTACTTTTAACTGCTGAGCCATTTCTCTGGCACCTAAGTTTGCCTCTTGGCACTGTGAGAATGATCAAGCAGATCTCTATCATGGTTTATAATGAATCCATTTACTAATTCCTCAATCCAGCATTACTAGCCTTTTTCCTTGTTTTACTCTTTTTTTTTTTTAAAGATTTTTATTTATTTATTATGCATACAGTTTTACAGAAGAGGGCACCAGACCTCATCATAGATGGTTGTGAGCCACCATGTGGTTTTGCTGGGAATTGAACTCAGGTCCTCTGGAAGAACAGTCAGTGCTCTTAACCTCTGAGCCATCTCTCCAGCCCCTCCTTGTTTTACTCTTACCCTCTGTTACTTGAAAGGATTGATCCTGTGAGTCCTGGCAGTGGTTCATTCCCATGACCACTGATTCACTTGTGGTACCCTCTGGTCCTCATCAGTGATGCATAAGACCAGTCTGCAGGCATCTTTGTAGACCAGGCTGGCCTCAAACTCACAGAGATTAACCTGCCTCTGCATCCTGAGCACTGGGATTAAAGGCATGTGCTACCATGTCCAGCCACTAAAAGTTTTTTGTTTGTTTTAAAGAGGCATGTCACTGAACTTTTTAAAAAGAACAGCTGGAGGGCCTGGGCTGGGCCCCAGTGGCTGAGGCCCTGTAACTTTAAACCTGGCCTGAGGTCATCTTGTGATGCTGGCCAAACAGAGTCCGGGGGCGGTCCTAGATCTCTGGACTGGGACCACCTGACGCCCACCGCTCCTGCCCAGAGTCGGGAGTCATAAATGCTGACTGAGCTGGGATAAGATACCAGCTGCCAAGTTTGCAGTGTTTGCTGTGGCAAGCCAAAGAAGCCGGGGCACTCTCTGGCGTTGACACTTTTGCTCACTGCCTTGTAGCCTCCTGCGGAGTTCTCCCTGCGGAGCATATAGTTTCGAAGCCTTTTTTCATCTTTTCACAACCACAAAAACCACCAGCTGCTGAGGCTCCAAAGAAATCAAGATGTGGGCGGTGCCAGTGTTGTTGTGGATTTTCGGGAGTGCGTGGTCCTGGCATTTTGCGCAAGGAGGGACCATACTCCGGCTAGAAGATGATGTGACCCCTAACCCTAACCCTAAGCCAGGTACAGGAGATGGCATGGTGACCCCAGGTCTAGAAGAAAGAGTAGTAACCACGGGTGCTACTGGAGAACTGAATGGAGTACCTTCAGGCAAGGTACCTCTGGTACCGACATTCGCAGAGAGTGGAACAAAGCCTTCCCTTGAGAAAAACGCCAACCCCAGAAATCTCAGACCATGATCACGAAAAACATAAGAGTTCAACCACTGTCAAAATGGTGACTAGTCACTCTGTGGATAAGGAAACAAGCCAACCCAATAGAGATAACACAGCTGATGAAACACAGACAACAGACAAGAGAGATGGCTTGGCAGTAGTGACCCTGGTTGGAATCATAGTTGGCGTCCTGTTAGCCATTGGCTTCGTTGGCGGGATCATCATTGTGGTTATGAAGAAAATTTCTGGAAGGTTCTCGCCCTAAAGAGCTGAACAGATCAAGGACTTCAACTTCCCCCGTTCCCCCTCCTGTGCTTGTGAAGGAAGATGACCCATGGAATGCCCATCCCACTCACAGCCATGGTGATTGCTTCACTTGCCTCAAATACTAAAGGAAAGATATACAACAAACCCCTCAAAGCATATGCCTTTGGAAAACAAACATTTGTAATATAAGGTTTATAATAGATGATTAAAAAGACAACGTGCATAGAAAATGGAGAGAAACTACATAAACTGACTTGTAACCAAGTCAGCATCACCTGTTGGCTTTAGCAACTGTATCCATGGCTCCATCCTGCACATTCCCTGCTACTGTTAAAAGGCAAAGAAATCTGGAGATGTTTATTGAATCTGTGGAGTCATTGACTCCAGTGTGGCGTCAGAGAGGCATGGGTCTTTTTGCAGTTGCTGACCTGTTGATGTGTATACATTCTAGCCTAGTGAGGTCTGTGTTTAAATGTGTTTGAGTTGAAAGTGTAAACTAAAATCAGGCATGATGAACAGCCCCTTAAGGGAGTCTGGGTGGATCATTTCAGAAGCATCCATTGTGGTTTCATTTCCAGGAGGATACTTTGCTGTTTGTAATTCTCTAAGCCACGATGACTTGATGGTCCAGAGGTCTGCCCCCTCCACTTCCTTTGGGTGATGAAAAGCCAAAGTTAAGGAGCCATGTCTTCATCTTTCCAGACTCAAACCTCCAGCTGAGCTGTTTCTTTCTGGACTATGGAGGTCTTATCTCAGATTTAAAAAAAAAGAAAGAAGGAAAGAAAGAAAAAAGCTGTTGGATGTCACAGGATGCCAGAGGTTCAGCAGCTGTAGAACCAAGAACGGAACTCAGTCCTTAAGCAAAAGAGACTCCTGTGCATGCTTTGGTACAGGAAATAAACTGGGCAGTTTCTAACATGTGCCTTCTGCCTCTGAGGAAAGACGGGAAAGGAAAAACAATTTCTCATAATCTTAGTTGTTTTTATAAGGCTGGATATAAAGGTCGGATTTTAAAATAAAGTTACATCCAGTCTTTGTGACATAAAAAAAAAAGAACAGCTGGATACAAAGTGATCTTAGAAAATTTTACAAAGGGACTATAGTTGCAGAGAGAGATTCATATTCAAATATCAGTGGGTGAGGTGTCATGGTGTTTGAGATTTGCTTTAAAATGCTTAGGTGGCAGGGCTGAATCGATGGTTCAGTGGTTAAGAGCACATACTGATCTTATAGAAGTCCTGAGTTTGGTTCTCAGCACCCACATCTAACAGTTCATTTCAACTGCCTGTGACTCCAGCTCCAGGAGCCAACACCCTCTTCTGGACTCTTAAGGTACCTGCATTCACATATGTACATGCATGCGCACAAACACATACACACAAGAACATCTTAAAATAAATCTCTCAAAAGCCTTGATAAGGTGGAAACATGACAAAATAGTCATGATTATGAAATCTAAATACATATTTATCGTGTTGACTCTTTTTGTTTTCTTTTAGTGGTTAATAATAGGAAGCACAGACACTACCAACTACTATCTCAAGGTCATCCTTCTCCAGGTCACCACAGTAAGGCTGGTGCCTTACTTTTTGCATTTCTTTGCTGAAATGTCACCTCATAAATGAAGCCCTTTAGACTCATCTCATAAATATAGTATCACTTTCTTATTATTCTCCTTACTCCCTGAATTCCCATAATCATATGGGAGGTCATCTATATGTGCATGCATGTGTATGAGCATGCATACATAGCCACATGTATGGAAAAGACACACATATGCATTACCTGTGTATGTGTGCTGAAACTATATCTTTGCTCTCTCCTTACAGGCATAGGTGTGTAAGGCAGAAATTGGTGATTGCTTTGTTTTGGTTGGTTGGTTTTGGTGGCCAGACCAGTGTTGGGTATGTGGTAGGGTCTCAATAAATACAAAACAAAATTTAAAAACAGCAGCAGCAACAACAAAAGATGTAAGAAAAACACAGTCCAGGAATTGGTTGCTTGGCCAGGCAGAAGTAGACAGCCATGTCAGGGAGGGTGAAGGCTGTGGTCAGGCCTGAACTGTTGAGGGGCAGATCTAACAGAGACACCCTGCTAGTCCAGAGAAAGATGTGCACGGAAAACTGTCAGCTTATCTCTTGTCTTCCCTCCTTCTCACAGTCCAAAGTGCTTCGGGAAAAATGGCTGCTGCAGGGTGTACCTGCGGGAACAGCGGAGGAGGAGGAAGCCAGGAGACGGCAGTCTGAGGAGGATGAGTTCAAAGTCAAGCAGCTTGAAGATAACATTCAGAGGTAGGTGTCTCCCAGGCTGCAGTGACCACTGCTCTCCTGTAGGGGGCGCTCTCTCCATGTTTCGACCTCCTGGGGTTGTTGAACTGTCTTCCTAAATAGATATTGGTTTGGTTGAACTTTTCTGTTATTCCTCCTAATACTAACACTGTATTGGTCTGTAATACAGTACAGAGATGTCTTCCTGACCAATGAGGTATTATAAGCTGTTAGCCCTCCCCAGATGTCCTCTTTTGAATTCTCCTACCAGCTTTTGTCTTTTTCTTTATGGGCTCAGTATGGCCACTGGGAAAGGATTCTACGTAGATCTTCCACATGTGATCAACTGAGATGGGAGAATTGTAGCCAAGACTCTTGGATAGCGATGAAGAGAATATAGAAAAGAATAGATTGTGCCTGTACTCGGTAGATAAACATTGCATGGCCTCTATTAGTGATCAGGGAGAACATTGCTTCCCTGACTGCCCTCAGCCAGGTTCTATTTTAATATAGAAGACAGGTGACATGTCTATGGCCAGGAAACTCGTCAGATCCATTCAGGAGCAAAAACAGAGAAACTTAGGCAATCCTAGCCATCCCAAGTCTCAAGGCACCTAGACAGAGATAGGAGCTGAGGATGGAAGGTGGTGTGTTCACAAGCCTTAGAACTGAGTCTTCCCAGCAACCCATTCCACCGAAGTTTGCCTGCGGCCTTCCCTCGGGCCCTCCTTCTCCTCTTGAGGCTGAAGCAAAGGCTTGGCAGGTGCACCAGGAGGCAGGACAAATTCCAATTCAAGGCCAGCTTAGGATAATCATATCCTGCCTCCAACTACCTAACCAAGCAAATAACAAGTGTGTCAGGTCTCTAGAGCGATGCTTTTCAACCTGTGGGTTGCAACCACTTTGGGTCATATATTAGATATCCTGAAAGTCAGATATTTACATTACAATTCATAACAGTAAATAACTTGCAGTTATGAAGTAGCAACAAAATAATATTATGGTTGGGGGTCACCTCAACATGAGCCACTGTATTAAAGGGTCACAGCATCAGGACAGTTGAGAACCACTTATCTGGAGGAATAAAGCTAAGAGAATGAATATGTATTAAAAAGGAATTCATTGGATTGACTTACATGATAAGGCATAGATGGGCCGACAATGGCACATTCACAAGGGAAATACCAAGAATCTGGTAGCTATACAGTCCACAGTCCCAATCTGGCACTGTAGGCCTGAAGGATTCTGAGAGCGATGCTGGTCTTTAGTCTACACTTAGAAGCCCAGAGAAGTGAGTGCTGCTTTCAGTTCCGGAATGCGGAATGCAGTCACAGCAGTCAGATGAAGCTGTCAACAAAAGTGAGGACAAGCAGACAAAAAGCAAAGCGTTCCTTCCTCCATGCCCAGATCGCCCACGATCTGGGATGCCAGATGTACTGCCTATATTTAGTGTGGATCTTCCCACTTCAAGTACCTCGGTCAAGAAAATCCCTCATAGGAGTGGCCAACACTTGCCTTTTAGTAGATTCATGTTGCAGTCAGGTTGGCAAACAAGATTAGCTGTCACACAAACGAAGCAGAGTATACCAGCTATTGACACAAAGCTGGTGAAAACTGCAGACATCTCAGAGACTCCATACAATCCATTGTACAAGGATTGCTGTCACTAGCTCGACAATCAAGCTGATTGCAAACCCCAATGCATACTTCTGTCTGTGCTCTGGATTTGCCAGGGCCCTATTGTCCCAAGACCATTCAGAACAGCTTGACTGACTGTTGCCTATGCGAAACATGGTCAGGAAAAAGTTGAAAGGGCGTGTATGTATATGTATGCATATACACACATACATATATGTATGTGCATGCATACATATCCATGCATTGCATACTTTATAGAGCACAGGGGAAAAGCTAAACTGTTACCAGCCATCATAGCATTTATACAGGGAGAGTATGTTAAACCAAAAAGGAGTAAATTCTATGACCTATTTTTGTTTTTCTTGTGGATTTAATTTTTTATAGTCCATGAATTGGTAAGCCACTGGCAATCTGAGATGGGACCCTGGAGGCTCATCTTAAATGAAAGTTCAGTTTGGACAAAGTCAACCTGTTTAGTGTGTTGTAAGAACCAGGGGTTCAGATGGGCATGACCAGCCACAGAAAAATTGAGCAGATCTTTCCACCTTTGAATCAAGAGGATGAAGAGCTCATCCATAAGTCTGCAAACCTTCTTGGAGCTCCCTGAAGAGTGAAATGGCCAAGATGGAGAGCAGAAACCATAGTGGGCTGTAGGGGTAGTAGCTAAGCTCTGAGGCAGGGGATGCTTCCCCTGCTGGTATGGTCTGCTAGGCATTGGCCTCATGAACTCTGGATGTGTATTAGAGAAACTCTGTTCTCAGGGCTACTATATATGAGCAAGACTGTTGTAGGCACCTTCTCCTCCAGGCCCAACAGCTTCTCCTTTGGAAATTGATTTCTGCTTCCACTCCTCTTGTATTTTCTCTTATGTAGATTAAGTCAGCATTGTAAAAGATGTCTGGGATTAGAAATGTTTATATTTAAGGTTTTAATATTGTTATTTCAGAATATTTGCCTATATACAATGAGATATCTTGGAGATGGAATCACAAAATGTGCTTTTTTATGTATTTTATACATAGTTTGTGGGTAGCTTTGTCCAATATAGATTAATAATTTTTCATTTAAAACAGACTTTGTACACTTACCCATTTGAGGGCAGGTATGGAGAGACCTGCTTGTCAGTGATCATGAAGATTCAGATGTGAAAGCATTTCCAATTTTAAGCCTTTGGATTAAGTATGCTCAGCCTTTATAGGCGTTTATGTCCTTACATCCCAGTCCAAAGGGAAGAAAGGGGCCGCCATCTCTCATGCTGTATGGAACACTCATTCCCCTGAGATGCTTGCGTGTGGTTTGGCATAGTTGAGTTCTGTCTCACAAAGGGCTGTTGGAACAGCTGTTAGACTCATGGTACATGGAAGCTAGCTCCCTGCTGTGTGACAGAGTCTAAGGATGGCCACAGGACTTCACTTGCTTTGGCTGAGCACAGCTAAATAGCTCTAAGCTGTAGGTGGGATGCATCTGCTTTTATTTTCTGCACACCAACAGGCTAGCAGGCTGCTCTTATTTTCTTTCCGTAGCAATAACAAAGGAATCAGAGAGCTGAGCAGAAACAAGCCCTACACTTAGGCTAGATGCTATTACATGCCGCTAGCCATGCCCAGTTAAGGATGGGAGATGAGGTGGTCCACTTTTGGTGGAAGAAACACAGACAAGAGAAGGGTAAAGGGTAGGGTTGAAAAGTCCATCTTCCACAATCATGATTGTTGAATAGAAGAAAACTGCAGAAGAGCCAGTTATTGTGAAAGAGTAATATTCAAACAACACAATAGGGCAGAGGTAACAAAAGAAGAGAATAAAGAGAAATGGAGAGGTCTGGGAGTCCTGTCCAGAACCTGATCTTTACTGAGTAGAAAACTCAGAAGTGACTTACAGACAGGATGCCACAGAGCCTCCCAATAAAGGAATTTGTGCAACAAAACATCACTCTGTAGCTCTTTATCTTTCCACCCACTGCTCTGAGTCACTTGCTCCCTTGCAGGCAGGGTGATGTGGTTTTTTGTACCCTGAAAGTGGAAGCAGAAGAACTCACCAGTTCAAGGTCACCCTAGGTCAGCACTGGCTCCATGAGATCCACTCTCCACAGAGACCGGGTAGAGTTCAGTTGGTAGAGCACTTGCCTGGCATGCACAAGGCCCTGGGTTTGATTCCTGGCACCATATGTACCAGTATGGTGGTGCACACACCTGTACTCTTAACATTTGGCAAGTGGAATTGGAGGGTTATAATCTGAAGGTCATCCTCTGCTACCTAGAGAGTTTGAGGCCAACCTGGGCTATTCAAGACCTTTTCTCAAAACTAAAGGAAACCAAAAAGTTTGAAGGAAGAATAGAGCATTGTAATCAAAGAACACAGGCAATTTCTTCATGGGAAAATGAGGGTAAACTTGGGTCATTTCATTTAGAAAAAATAGGGGAGGTGGCTTATCAGAACCTGAAGTGTGGCTAGCATTCAGGTGATGGCTTACTTCTTTATGACTGGGCCAACTGAACATGACTAATATGACTAAATAAAACATGAAGACTTACAGTCTGACATGTTTATGTCTCTAAATATCAAGAAAAGATAAAAACACATTTTTTATTATGTATTTTTTTTATCAATTGTGCATTTTTGTCTTTTAACCTAACATATTTATACATGGAAGGAAATCATAGCATGCTACATTTAAATAAAGATGAGAAATAATATAAATCAATTTACCAATTAGGAGAAGTTATAAAGAGGTTCAATATTATTTTATACTCAAATAAATACCAAACCCAAGATGAGTTCCAAACTCATAGTTTATACATCTATCAAGCCGTGGTTGTAATGAATTATTTCTCAGTTTTGCAGCTTTCAATAAACTTTGCTCTGTACTTAGTGTTATAACTATGATATTCCATGGGGATTTTCTTTTCTAGTCTTGCTATTTGGTGTTCTGTGTGCTTCTTGTATAGTGGGGGTGTCTTCTATTAGTGTGGAGAGCTTTCCTCTATGATTTTGTTGACAATCTGGGCCATACCATTGATTGAGAACCTTCTCCTTCATTGTAATTCAAAGGTTTGGTCTTTTATGAAATCTCATATTTCCTGTATGTTCCTTTCCTGCATTTGTGGGGTATTTTAGTTTTTCACATTCTTTGCTTATTTGGACTAAATCTGCTTCTTTTTCAAGTTCTGATAGTCTGCCCTCTGTTTGACTCATTCTGCTTCCAAGGCTGTCCTTTCTGTGTTTAGTTTAGCTATTAAAATTTTCAGTTACATTTTTATTCAAGGTTGAATCCTCTTCAATGTTTCTGCCATCTATTGAATTTCATTTCAAATAGTAGATTGTCTTCATCATTTCCATCAGTCTTTTGTTTGTTTGCTTGGGCATCATTCAAGTCTTTATTCTCCTTTATTCTTTTTCTCCTTAATTCTCATTGTTTCTTTGCATTGTCTTTAAACTCCTTGAATTCGTTGGTGAAGTTTATAAGTGTTTTAAATTCTGTGCCCTGGTGTTTATCTAAATAATTAGCAAGAATTTCTTTTTTTATTTTATTATTATGAACAAAGAAGTCACACTTTCTATCCTTGTATATCCTTATTCAAGCTCCTTTCCCCCTCCCACCACATCAGGTCATTCTTTCTTCTCCACAACTTCCCAGCCCCTCTCTGGGCAGGCGGCAGGCAGTCCCAAGGTCCCTCCCAATATTGCTTAGTTCAGCCTCCACTCTGGGCAGATCCAGTTTTCTCCCCACAACCTCAAGACTGAGTCAGGTGTTCCTTTAGGGGGAGTGGGATCCAAGGAGTCAGTCCAAGGTGTTTCTGATCCCAAGCTGTTCAGTGGTTGTGGCTTGCAGCTTGAGTATGCTTTGCTTTTTTCTTGTTTGTTTGTTGGTTTGTTTAGAGTCCACTAATGAGTGAGTACATCCCCTGCTTATCTTTCTGGGTTTGTGATACCTCGCTCAGGAGGATATTCTCCAAATCCATCCATTTGCCTGCAAATTTTAGGATATCATTTTTTTCTTACTGCTGAGTAGTACTCCATTGTGTATATGTATCACAGTCTGTTAATCCATTCTTCAGGTGAGGGGCATCTAGGTTGTTTCCAGGTTCTTGCTATTACAAATAATGCTGCTATGAACATAGTTGAGCTAATGCCTTTGGAGTGGGACTGCGCATCTTTAGGGTATACACCCAGAAGTGGTATTGCTGGATCCTTGGGGAGATTGATTCTCAGTTTTCTGAGAAACCGCCATACTGCATTCCAAAGTGGCTGAACAAGCTTACACTCCCACCATTAGCAAGAATTTCTATGAGGCTAGTATAGTAAGAAGTTTCTGGCCCAGACTAGCCCAGACCCGCCCACAGCTGCTTAGCTCTGCCTGATCCTGAGGTCCAGACTAATTATAGCCCTGCTGCCACTTAGCCCCAAATAATCACACAGAAGCTTACATGAATTTCATGCTCATTGGCCCATGGTTCAGGCATATAACTTGCTTAATCTTAATTCTTTTTTTTAATTTTTTATTTATTTTTGAGTAAAGTCTCATTTTTTATCCATGTATCCTCCTGAAAAACACACTTTTTAAATTCCTCACAGCTTGGAGCAGTATAGGAAATTTCAGGCACTTGGGTGCATTTTCTTCTAAAATGTTAGTTATACATTGGCAGTGCCTTGGTATGAAGCATCTGCCTTTCAGAACTGGTGGTGGTGGTGGTTAGATTTTTCAGGTTAGTCTTTGGAGAAAGAAGAGGTAGGATTAGATGGGGGAAAGGACGGAGGGAGGGGGAGGTGGAGAAAATAAATCTAGAATATTACATCTTGGGCAGTATAATTACCTTGGGGAGATTTAGAAAAAATAATTCATAGGTCTCATTCCTGCAATTTGGATTCAGTGGCTCAGTGAAGGAGTCCCTGATGCAGTGGGAAAAAGCAAGTGTTCCCAGACCTGACAACCTCAGCTCAATTCCCAGTATCTGTATGATAGAAGAAAGGAACCTACTCCCAAAGGGTGTCTTCCAACCTCTAAATGAGCACTGTGGGATGTATGTGCCTGCACACCCTCACACACCCACTCCCACACACAGTTTGTAACTGCCTTAAAAATGTTAAGCATACTCCATACGATTCCATTGTACAAGAAGGATTGCTGGATGCACAGAAAAACTAGACTCCAAGATTCAGTCCCCAGCGCCAGAGCCAGGAAAATCAATATAACACACAAGGCTAAGGCAGGGGTAGTTGGTGGGGGGGACCCTGACCTTGAATACAGGCTGATTCTGACTTTGACTCAAGGACATTTACAACCTTTGGGGACTGCTTTAAGTGAGGGCTGCTTACTACACAGAGTTCCTTTCCAAAGGCTCCACGACAAAACTCCTTCCCCTTGAACTTCAGTAGAAACAACCTCAGCTTCCTAGACTAATAAAAATGCAGGTCAAGGAAGTGGACTACCTCCTCAAAGCCTAGAAATTTCTATTATTTTTCCAAGATCAGTGGCTGAAGTTATAAGTGGTATGGCCTCAAGACATGCCATCAGAGTGGCTGAAAAGGGGGAGGGCGAGCCTCATCACCATAGAAGACAGGTTATTGCTGTTTTCTGCCCTTTCCTGTGTTGTGGTGAGATTATATTCTCAACTTGCTGAAAATAGGGATTAATGAGGTAAAAAAAAAAAAGTGTTTTTTTAAAGCAGACTCTAAACTCTATATTCCTATGTTTTAAAAAACTAATGTCTGATATCAACATCTGTAAGGAGTATTGTTTCCTGTTGGAATATTATGCTGAGGAATCCCACAATCAAGTATTGTCAGTGTCTCCGTGTGTCCATGGGGTCGGTCACACAGCACCTCACACTGGTTCTCTGGGAGATTTTAGGTATCTGGATCCACACTGCCTTGGCCTGTTTCATATCTGTTCCCACCGACAGGCCTCGTTGGTTGCCTTGTGGTTTCTCCCTCCTGAGTACCTTCTAATTTAGAAATGCATTCCATTATTTTTCTCATGGCTGTCACAGAATGCCTGCAGAAATGACATAGGAGCAGGAGGTTTGTTTGGGGTCCTGGTTTCAGACATGTGGTTGTCCAACATGATACACCTGGGTGAAATTATAGCAGCAGGCACATGTGGTTGTGGCTGCCTTCATGACAGAAAAGAAGCAGAAAGGGTACATAGAATGTTGATCCTTGGCTGGTTTTTTTTTTTTGTTTGTTTGTTTTTTAATTCCACCCAGACTTGGTACTGCATACATTCAAAATGAGCCTCACTTGGGAACAGCCTCAAAAATACATTTGGGAAGGATAAATGAAGGGAGGAAAAAAGAGATGGAAAGTAGAGAAAGAAAAAGAGAAGGAGGACCCTGACTCATCAGCTGTCTGGGTGGCTCAAAAATTTAGTCCAGTTGGCAGTGGAGCTTACCTGTCATAAATTGGGTTTTATTCAGAGGTATAATATGTCCTTAAATTTCTTTGATTAATGATAACTATAGACAAAATTTGTTCTTCTATCTCACTCCTTGGAATTACCCTCAATGAAGGTGGGGATCTCCTGGAACAGTGAATGAAAATGGAATGAACTCTCATCTCTGCAGGCAATCCTCTGTGTGACCCGGTAATCTCTCGCTGTCTCTGGTCTTTTTCCTTATCTCTTTAGTGAGAGGTCTCTTGGGATCATCCAGTCATGGGGTTCTCTTATTTGAGGAGCTGGCTAGGGAGTTTTTTCTTTAAACAAACACACCTGGGCAAAGAAATGTCCCTGTTGTGGCAGGAAGTGGCTTTGGATGCAGGTCAGACTATGGGGAGGTGTAAGTTCTCAGGAAACAAAGGATCCATTCGTAAGTAACTGATTCACTGCAGAGATGACTAACTCATCCAAGCAACTGTCAGTTCAAAAGTATGTCACATCAAATATTCATTGAATAAAATATTAAGTCTCAGTTGCTAACCAGGAGAAGGCCATACAACTTTTAAAAAAAAAAAAAAAAAAAAAAAACAAGACTCCACTTTTTCTCTGGTTGTCTCTGGTGCTTATCAGAATTCATTTAATTCTCTGCATTATTAAGAGTCTCAGAACAGAGGTAGACACTTGAGGCTTAAGCATGTGTGTGTTGTGCTGTGGGATTTGGCAACCACTGAAATATTCTGGAGCCAGCACCCATGGAAATGTTCTTTGAAATTACAAAGGTTGCTGACTTGGGATTCACTGTGTTCTCTGTACTTGCCATATTTAGTTTTGTAATGTGCTGTTCTCTTGAATCGCGAATGGAACAATCCACATTGGCACGTTCTACCATTGCTGTCCCGGCCTGGGTTCTTGCCCCATATGCAGCACACATTCAAATACAAACTATTTAGAGTTGCCATTTTCCCAAGCCAAGACGATACTGTATACTACATATAATACTATATACAACATGTGAATATACTAGATACAGCAATTGTATCTTCTAGTGTTAGTTATTTTATGATAAAATACTTTGAAATCTATGATACTAAGTGCAATCATTCTAAAATTCACTTTATACTGTAGAAAACGTACTGGAAACATGTTCCTCCTCAGCCCCCTCTTACTGAGCAATATATTGTTTCCCATGACTTGGGAGACGGAGGCTCTAACCTTCCCTATCAGTTTTTATGATTGGAGAGACTGCCTCCTTCAGGTGCATGCAGGAAATGCAGGCTTCACTTTGGGCACGGTTCCCTTTGGTCTCTTTCTAGAGCTCTTTACTCTTGGGTGTATCTTCTTGCCTGTACACAGCTTGACCCTTGCTGCACCATATGTAGAAGTCGCCTGGTATAGCACAGTTATAGTGAACCTGCACCACCAAATCTGACCAAACGTGGAGTCCTGGTTCTGCACATCTGAATTGTTTGATCTTGACTAACCATGTGACATTTCTGAAGTTGAGATTTGTTAACTGTGCATTGATGACAACAGTGCCTGCCTTACAGGGTAGATATAGTACAGAAAGATACTGTGAATCTGGGAAGAACCAGGTACAGCAAGCAGTCCATAAGCATGACACTGTGGCTGTCTGTTCCATCTCTCTGGAGCAGAGTTCCTCAACAACACGACACATTTTAGGGCCATAAGTATTCGTTGTTCAAGGCTCCCTTTAAGTCTTGCATGAAGTTTAATAATATCTCCTGCTCAACCTAGTAGAGATAGCTTCTAGTTGCACCATGACCCTAGATAGTATAAAAAAGAAGACTCCAGACCACACTGACTGCCCTCTGAGTCATAAAATCACAATAGGGAACCACAGATAAAGCGTGGAGTACCTGTTATTGGTTGTTTTCAGTCACTGTGACAAAATACTTGATAAAATCAAGTTAAAGATGAAAAATGTATTTGGATTTATGGTTTCAGAGATTTGTATCCATGAATACTTGGCTCCATTGTTTCTGGACCTGTGGTGGGGTGTGCGGTAGTGGAGCAAAGAAAGGTGCTTGCCTCGTGGGAGCCAGGAAGCAGAGAGTGAGCTCACTTGTGTAGTAAAGCCCCTCCCCCACGGAAGACCTGTGAAGCTGCAACTCTGTACGTGGATTCATTTCTGTCTATTAAGAGCCCTGAGGCCCTGCCTCTGAACACAGCTGCACACTGGAGAAAAGGGTCATGAAACTGTCTCAAGGAAGTACTTAAGATTTAAACCAGCCATTCATGGTAACATAACCTTAGCACCCAAGGAGACTCAGGCAGAAGGATCTTGGGTTTAAGGCAATCATCCTGAGCTACATATTGAGAGCCTGTCTTGAAATTCAAAACTGGCTATAAATGGATTTTTCTTTGGGCCACATTTCATAAATAAATAAATAAAATGATGGAGACTTATTATTAATTGTGAAGCTCACCCTTGGCTAATGCTTGTTTCTAACTAGTTCTTATAACTTAACCCATATCTTTTAATCTATGTTCTTTTACATGGCCTGCTTACCTTTACTCTGTACTGCCCATCCTGCCTCCTCTGTGCCTGGCTGGCAACTCCTTTCCTCTTCCCAGAGTTCTCTCTGCCCAGAAGTCTCTGCTATACCCCCTGCCTAGCTATTTTCTGTTCAGCTTTGTATCAAACCAATCACAGTGACATTGTAATCAAATATCTTGCAACAGCTGGCTAGGTAGTATGTCACAGACCTTTAATTCCAGTGCATAGGAAGCTGAGGCAGGAGGATCTCTGTGAGTTCAAGGACAGCATGGTCTACAGAGTGAGTTCCAGAACAGCCAGAGCTACATAGTGAGACCCTTTCTCCAAACAACAAAACTAAAAGCTGGAAAGGTGTGTGTGTGGTGGGGGGAGCCAAACCAGAGCACAGGTGTTGACAATAAGATGAAAATCTCACCAGTAGGTAGCTTTAAAGTACAGAACCTTGAAGCAATTCTCACCGCCTTGAGGCATGGAAACAGGAAATTCAGTTTTGAAACATCTGCCTTTATTTTTCAGCCACAGTTGTGTTGGCTTTCCAAAGGCAGCCCTTTTAGGGCAACTCAGAAAACCACAGGGTCTTAAGTATGTGTGAGTCAATTTTCTGGATCTCTTGGATGAGTCTTCAATGGCCCTTGGGAGCCAGAGGTGACAGGCATTCTCTCCTCAAAAGCCAAGAAGTTACAGGAAACTTACAAGATCAAACTAGTTCAGATTGGAACAAGTTTTATTATTTCTTTTTTTTTTTTTTTTAAAGATTTATTTATTTATTATGCATACAGTTTTACAGAAGAGGGCACCAGACCTCATCATAGATGGTTGTGAGCCACCATGTGGTTTTGCTGGGAATTGAACTCAGGTCCTCTGGAAGAACAGTCAGTGCTCTTAACCTCTGAGCCATCTCTCCAGCCCCAAGTTTTATTATTTCAAAGGACTCTGCTTTGGGATGAAAACTCTGTTCCTGCAGTTTTCCGAATCTCTCTGGTCCCTTCCCTACCTTCCTGGGACAACACAGCAAAGACGGTCTTCATAGACAGCAGAAGCCTGGATGCTTACAGTGTGTGTCAGCTTTGGTCACCAGCACAGGTCTGAGAGCAGGACCTCTTGAACTGTACTCCGGCTTTCCAATGTGACTCAGTGACAGGAACACTCTGTCTCAATCAAGCACTGTGCCCCACCCTGGCTCTCCAGGGGTCATTAGAAGAGGATTCTCAACTTGTGTGTCATGTGACCCCTTTGGAGGTCTCATATAAGATATCCTGCATATCAGATATTTACATTATTACTCATAACAGTAGCAAAATTAGTTATGAAGTACCAATGGGAATAATTTTATAGTGAGGGGGTCACCATAACATGAGGAACTGTTATTAAAGGGTTGTAGCATTAGGAAGGTTGAGAACCATTGCATTAGAATCACCTTGTTTGGTGTCTAGTAATTTAGAATCCAGAACTATGAAGATGGTGGGCACATTTCATCTATAGATTGGTCCCATGTAAAAACCTAATGTGAGGAATGCTTGCAATTTCCAACCCTTAAGACAGTTGCTGAAGTTGATGGAGTTGGACAAAGTCATCTTCTTTGATAGTTGATTTCAAGCTTTTTTTATTGGCATGCCCCAAGTTTCTCCTCTACAACAAACTTGGAAAATAGCACTTTTCTAACTTGAACGCATCGTGTGCCTATTGCTTATAAAAATCATCTCTTCCCTCTGCCTTCTTGGTAGAGGGGAAGTATTGCTGCTTCTGTTGATAATTTGTTCCATGCTTTTCACTCATCAGCCATCCTGAAGGTGGTGTGTGAAATAACGTATTACTCTGCTATTACAGTGAAGTGTGTGAGTCTGGATACTTTATAAAGAGATATGCTTATCTTAATAGTTTTAGACACACGCACATAAAAAAAAAATCACCAAATGGCATGGTGCCAATTCTGGTGAGGATCCCTTAATGATGTCACATCATGTTAGATGATGTCACAGCAGAAGTATATGCAAAAAGAGATGCCATGCTAAGACATGAATCAGAGAGTGATTCTGGAACCAAGATTGCCCACTTATAATACCTAGCATTTGTAGAATCTAACTCAGAATCCACACACACACACAAAAAAATACTTTAATTTCTTTAAAGGGCAGGACTCCCAGTGACCTAAACAAATTTACCTGAGCCCAGTCCTTTAAAGGTTCTACCCTCTCTCAGCATTGTCATACGGGGGAACTAAGACTCCCCAACAGGTACGTTTGTTTGTGTGCTATATTCATACGACAGCACATGGTGGCAGTCCTTTCCAGTGACAACACAAGTCTTACAGTTGAGTCTGTTGATGGCAGTCCATTGTCTACAGGAGTCCAAGGCAAGCTTTGTAGGACTGGACTAACATAAACAGGCAGACTTGGTGTCTCCATCACTGAGGTCTAGAGTCAGCCTCTCTTTGGCCTCAGGTCCAGGCTTGGACCCATCGAGGCAGAAGAAGGGATACAAAAGCCAAAAACCCACCTGGTCTTCAGAATCCAATTCCTTAGCACACTCCTTCTCCTACCCAGGGCAACCTCAGATGTGATCCAGGCACCCTCACAGAAAGCTGAAAGTCTAAACCTTGGCAGTGTGTTCTCGGGAGTGACGGTACAGGGACAGGCAGAATCCGGAAAGCTGAGTAGGGGCAGGTGAGCTAGCCATGTCCCCCAAAGTCCTGATTCTCATTCCCTTTCTGAGATTTGGATCACATGATCAGTTTTATTTGTATAACAGAGTATTAAGGAATGGAGGCCTGCATGTGACCTTGCTAAAACCACAGGATTCATGGGACCATTGCTTCCTGCTGAACAGAAACATCTCCTGTCTTGCTGCTAGGCCACTTTGTCTCCTTGGAAACAGAATCTCTACTAAAATAAAACTTACTCTGGGCATCCAAGTGTCGTTCTTGCTTTCCTCAAGTGGAGAAAGACAAAAGGAAAAGGGGTGGTAGGTGAATCCTGCTGCTGCCCAGAGAATTATGGGGACGCTTAATTGGAAGGCTGCTTTTGCCATGTGTGGTACGGCAGCTGCCTTCTGCGACTGTCTGCTTCCTGTCGCCGTGATAAACACTGACCAAACCAACCTCGGGGAAGAAAAGGTTTATTTAACATCACAGTCCATCACTGAGGGAAGCCAGGGCAAGGACTCAAGTAATATCCTAGAGACAGGAGCCATGGAGGAACTCTGCTCACTGACTCACTCCCAGGCTCACTCTTAGTGACAGAGAATGATAAACTCTAGTGACCAAGTAAGTTTAAGAAGTGGACCAGCTGCAAACTGAATGCCAGAGAGGTGACCATGCGCCCAAGTCACTTTTCCTTTCCTAAATGTTACAGTATTGCCAAGGCATGTTAGACCCCTTTTGTTTATCTAAAAGCTAACTCCCTCCCCTACCTCTCAACTTAAAAGTGAACAAGCTGATAATTGCCAAGGCCACGGGGCTCTCAGAATGGCCCAGCTGGCCAGGCATTCCCCACAAACTAAGCTCAAGTCCTCTGTCCTTTCAAAGCCTCCATTCTTTGCGTGGCATCAGTGCCACAGCAGAACTCCAGCCCTTGGCACAGATCCCCATAATCCACTGTGGCATCCTAAGAATGGTTTGAGCAGCCTCAGTCTAGAACAGTGACCTGGACCATCTCAGCCTTCCATCCCGAGAACTCCAACAGTTAAACAGCATGTGGGAACCCAAGATGCCGATGATTTCGTATTAGTCCTGCAGATATCTTGGTTTGTGACGCTGGGAAAATGAGTGAATGTCCCAAATAAGTCTGTAAATGTAAACAAAAAACAAGATTTCTTTTCCTTGGGGATAGCCTAAGAATTTTTGTCAGGCTGTAGGAGGGAGCCTAGAAAGAGAAATTGTTCTGGGAAAGAATGAACTTATCTCTTCATTGTGTGAGGTCCTGATGCTTAAAAGTTCATCTGAGGCTCCTTCTTCCCGCCTATTTCAGGCAAGACTACACCCACTTTTTCAGGGTTGCATACTTTTATCTTAAGGCAAAAGTGGGGGAGGCTGGTGATGTAACTCATCAGTACAGTGCTTGTCAAGAATGCACACTGTTCTGGGTGCAGTTCCCACCCTTGCATGAATAAGTAAGTAAATAAAGATGAAAGGGTCTACAGTGACAGTATTAAGCCTGGCATCTCCAAGGCACACTCCCTTTAGCTGCTGAGTCACCAGGAGAATTCCCCAGTCTCAGAAACATGGCACCCAGATTCCATGTGTATCCTGTGGCCAATGGATGCAATCACAACCCTAATAACCTCACAAACCAAGACAAGATGACTTAACAGGAAAATCACCTGTAGGTTTCTCTGTTCTCTAGTAATAATATAAAGATACACTAAAAACAGTATCAACATGAACAGAAAGGCCACATAGAAGCAGTCATATCCAGCTTCTCTTACAATGGTTTTACCCTTCCCATCTGCCCCAGGTCAGAGCGGCACCCAAGTCAAACTCCCAACTTTTCAACTACAAGTCCAACATGACCTGTGCATTCACACTGAATGCATTCTATTGTTCTCATGAAATTTCTATCCAGGTCATTAGTATTAATGAAGGATCATCTTTGGAGTGCTGAATTCATAACTGCATTTTTAATGCATGTTGGAAATATCTCTTCTGAACTAGTTTATGCTCATACTCAGGAGATGAATGTCTTTTGTCTGGATATACCACTGTTTGTTGAGTTACTTAACCTACAAAAAAATCTCATTTGATTAAAAAACAAAAACACAAAACTAAACTTTGCGAAGGTCTCAGGGATGTCTGACTGCAGTGACATCTTGTTAGGAGAAGAATGCTTTCCACCTCCACATCCCACCGACTCTGTCCCTCTTGACTGGTCAGCAGTTTCCTCTTTAGTCTGACTTGTGGAGAAGTGTGTTCACCTCATATGCACTTCTCTACCTACCAGTGACCTGTACTTGCCAAGTCACCAGTGACAGATTAGTGGCTAAGCAGAATGGAGATTTATGAATCTTGGTATCTTGGTTGACTGAGATTGAAAGTGCTAATCACTTCTTATTTCTTCATGCAATAAGAAATTCTCTTCTTGATCTTCAAAATTATACCATCCTTGACTTACTGTATCGAGGGAGAACCTCTGTCTAGCCGTGAAATGTTCTCTAGTCCTCTGATGTTTCTACCTTGGAACTGTCTGATCATTATCTCTGAGTAAAATCATCTGCTGCTTTGGTGGCATAAACTTTCATCTCAGTTTTTGTCTTCAATTCCTCACATGTCAGCTTGACATCCTTTCATTGCCTTTTGGATGATCCCCAAACACCTATAATTCAACATATTAAACCCTGAATTCAGGTGGACATGGTGGCACCAGCATGCAGTCTCAGCACTTGATCCCAGATAAGTCTGAGCTAAGTTAAGTGAGACCTTGTTCCAAATAATCAAAAGAAAATCTAAGGACTGGAATGTAGCTCATTGGTAAAGTAGTTTGCCTTGTATATGCAAGTCCCTGGTTTGTTTATAACTACCACAAAGCAAGAATCAAGTTCATTGATCTTGATTGGTTCCTTCTCATTGGTGCTAAATTTCATTGAAATGGTATAACTGTCCACATAGCTGTTTGAGACAAAAATCATTGTTCTTGACCCTTACCCTCACTCCTACACACGCGCGAGCGCACGAGAACACACACACACACACACATACACACACACAATCAGTTACTTTATACTATGCCTAATTTTTAAATTTTTGGCTCTTGCCCCGTCATGCTACCATAGCCTGAGTCCAGTACATCATCAGCATCTGTGACTCCTCCAGTAGCCTCTTGCCCAACTCCCAAAGGATAAATTTATACCTCATGATGTCACTGTCCCCTTAAAACCCACCCTTTCTTCCCCCTCTGGGCCATAAAATAAAGTTTTAACTCCCTGATGTGGCTTAGAAGCTATTTAATATGGGACCTCTGCAGGCTTCTGTGGTCTTACCTCCCATGATCTTCCCATCACTTACCATCCGGTAGCCATCTGCAGCTCCATGAAGGTATCCACCTCCTTGTGTATCCTGTTCTTTGGACATACTGCCTCTAGTTCCGGGAACTTCCATTAGCTGCAGCCCTGTTGCCTAACTTCTGCTCATTTTTCAAGGTGCTACTTTTTGCCAGGCCTGGTGATACATGCCTTTACTCCCAGCACTTGTGAGGCAGAGGTTGGCATCTCTGTGATTTTTGAGGCCAGCCTGGTCTACATAGCAAGTTCCAGGACAGCCAGAGCTACATAGAAAGATCCTGTCTCAAAAAATTAAGGAAAAGGATGAGGAAAGGGGGAGGAAAAGATGCTTCTTTCTGGGAGCCCTGGTGGTTTCATGGTTTGAGCCTGGTTTAATGTTCCCCAAAGGCATTTTTAGCCCAGAACTTACTCCATCAGCATATGAGAAGTCGTGTTTTTTTCCTCCACTAGCCTAGGTCCCCTGGAAATACTGAGAATGTAGCACTCCACTCCGTATTCTCAGATCCTGGTTCACTTTCTGGCTCAGAGTTCACTGTGTATTTACAGAGGGGATGGAGAAAAGGAAGTCCAAGCCATGGCCCCGGATGCTTTGAGTGTAAATGCTGCACTTTGCTCAGGCCCCTCTCAGCCTCCTGAGAGCTGAGATTACAGTTGTCTGCCTATACCTGCCTCCATTACAATGACTGATAACGAATCTTAATGTGAGCTAAAGGAAAGGAGATGTTTGTATTGATGTGGTTTTAATTTACCTAGAAGCAGGGATAAAAAAATCCTCATTGCTCAGAAATGGTTGATGTAACATTTGTTTGGATTAGAATTATTAAGTAAGGA
Source organism: Sigmodon hispidus (assembly GCA_004025045.1). Classification (NCBI taxonomy): domain Eukaryota; kingdom Metazoa; phylum Chordata; class Mammalia; order Rodentia; family Cricetidae; genus Sigmodon; species Sigmodon hispidus. The sequence continues at coordinate 9,508 of PVIH01017981.1, read as the reverse complement.
CCCACTGAGTATCATGGGTACCAGTGGCTAGGTGCTGAAGGAGAGGTCCATAAGCACCCAGCAGATGAAATATGCATACAATAGGTGCTGAGAGATGCTCAATTTGCCCTTGGGGTGGGAGTTTAGAGTCTTAAGATCTAGGCTTTTATCTCCTTAGAGGTTGGCTTTGTTTACGATTAGTAAGGCTGATTCATTCACCTAGTAAATGTTAGTTAAGCACTTATGCTGGTACCAGGATAGGTCAGAGGCAGAGGACTGAACAGAGCTGACATTCTCAAGAGACCTGTTATCCCAGACATAGTGGGAGACGATGCTGTATTGTTCCCTAACTTTGGATTTTCAGAGCTCTCCTGGAGCTTCTGAACATATACTTGAATTGAGGTTACTAAATAGGGGTCTATTGAGCATCTACATCCCATAGTTCAGTTTTAGAATGAACTTACCCTTGACTACAGACAGTGCATTTTTGTCCTCACATAGAACCCTTTTTCTTCTTTTTTTTCTGAGACAGGATCTCATGCTGTAGCAAACACTGACCTGAAATTCACTATCTGGTCTAGGTCAGCCTCAAACTCATGGTTAGCCTCCTACTTCAGCTTTCCAAGTGCTGGGATTATATGCACAAGCCACCACACAAAGATAGAATCTTAAATGATAAATACTGGAGTCTTTCAACATCGTGATTGGCCCACTAAAAACAAAAAAGTCAAGTTCAATGTGTTTCAGTTGGAAGAAAACGCCTGGGTCATATAACACAAAGTGAGCTGAAATTCATCCTTAGAAGGAACCAGACTAGAAAATGAAGGCCCTTCCTGGACCTCGGCAAGGCTTTGGTTCCCCTCAGCCCCAAGCAAGATCCCAGCTCTAGAGTTAAATTTGAGTTGTGGCATGATGCCATGTTTAGGAAACAGTGGCCTGTGAGTGTGGGAATAGAGGTTAGCTGGCAGTATCAGTGGGGTGCTGTGGATGCTGTACCCAGACCAAGACCACTTGGTTATTCCCAGTTCTTGCGGATGCAATATGCAGATGAAGCCCACTTGGTTATTTGTGGTGATGTATATGTAATAAAAAATAATATTCCCAGTTCTGTCACCTGCTATAAACTGCTGACAGGACCAACATTCGCTTGGAGGCTGTTGCTATCTCTACTATGTTGACTCTCCTTGCGGGGCGGGGAGCGTGGAAACAGACTGTGAGCAGCATGTCTCTGTGTACACACAGTCCATCTCCCATAGCAACAGAGTGGGTCTTCTCTCAGGTCCTAGTAGCCTTTGAAAGGTGGTGATCTCAGGCCTAACCACAGCAGGAGCTCCAAAGTAAAAGACAGAAGGGAACGGTCATGAGAGAAGGTCATGGAGAGCTGTGTGTGCTGATGGAGGGATGTAGCCTGGAGATCATACAGCACTATGAAGAGTCTCAGAGTTATAAACCAGGGATGGTAACATATGTCTTTAATCCCAGCACTTGGGAGGCAGAGGCAGGGGGATCTCTGTGAGTTGAGGACACTGGTCTATGGAGCCAGTTCTAGGACAGCCAGGGCTACACAGAGAAACTTTGTTTTGAGAAACGAACAGACAAAAGAAGATATGAATCTGTTTCAGTGTTGCCATTAGAGCAAAGGTCAAGAAATAATTCAAGGGCAGCCTGGGAACCAGCTGAGCAATGTACTACTTTGCGTTGAATTTGGCAGGATTGAGGAAGACAATGTACCAACAACAGGTATGCCAGGACACCAGAACACAAATAAAAAGTCACTCAAAAAACCCTGAGGTCATCATGTCTGAGTCAGAGGCAGCATCAGAAGCAGCAGCCTAGGGCTGTGGAGAAGGTGAACTTCAAGCCTTGGCACCAACTCAACTGTACCCTCTCTACCTTTCCTCCCGCCTCCTCCCTGTCAGCCTCCCTCTCTCCTTCTTTCCCATGCAACATCACGGGCCCTCACGGAGTCCTAGCATGGAGCCAGAGGTTCCTCTTGCACATTTAGTTAACTGCTGAAGATCTTGGACGAGCTACTGAACTCACCCGCAAACAGGGGTCAATGCTGAGCATTTCGTTTGCTGATGCAAAACTTAGTCATGACATGAAAGGAAAGGGTCTAGTGACCTAGCACATAAGAGCCTCTTCCACAACACTACCATTTTGCTCTCTCTTCATATTCATCCAAAGCCTGCTCTTGGAGGATTCTGTGCCTCCCTGCCCAGAAGCAGAGACTTCATGAGAGGAACGTGATTAGAACAGTCAGATCCTTTCATTACAAAACCAACTCATATGTTAGTCCTTGTACATTGTTTGGGGCCCCTGAAAGGCTGTGTAGTAAACCATCCGTCTAATGTAGTAATGTTGCTGGATAGTTCTTGGCTGGGTGAGCTGTCATCACTGACTTTTTTAGAGGCCCTATTCCTTTTGAGTTCAGTCTTTTATGGAGAGAGGATTACATATGAATTTATTTTCTTCTTCAACACTCAGAGTCAGGGGCCCAGAGCCAATCTAAGAGTCTAAAATCTAAGGCTTCTCAGACTTTCTTTTATTGTGCCCTAAGCCCTGGCTAGACTGTAAATCCAGAGCTGCATGGAAGCCATTGCTGTGTAGGAAAAATTGCTCTGCCTAGAGGGGACAACAGCATCCTTTCATGATACCGAAAAGGGAATGTAGGAACATGTGCATGCACACTTGTGGGTGCAGGTCCTCACTTGTTTCCACAAATACTAAGGTATGCTTCATACAGGGCTTTGTTAGGTCCTGGGGTTACTGAGATGACAGAGGCTGGTGGGCCCATGTGGACTTCATAAGAGTCTTGTGTTTGGCCCCATGGACCATTTGTCACTCTTGGTCTAGATCCCGTCCTAGATGGATAGATAAAAGAGCTGTTCCTCAAATAGGCAGCCAGAAACATACGTGGGGGAGTTGGAGGGGGAAAGCATGTGGAGCCAGCATGGGAAAAGAGGGGCTGTTCAGGGCATACCCTGCAGCTTGCCAGAAGAGCCATGCATATCAGAGTCATCAGCACCGACTGCCGTCCTCTGTAGTAGGGAGCATTCATGTTGGAAAGTTGTTGGCCGTTCTGGCCATGGGCTATGTTGTTCTTTCTTGGCCTTTTGAGCTACCTACCATGTTCCTGTTTGTTGCATGTACTCTGTAAAAGTCATGTCTCAGTGATGATATTTCCCATGCTTCTAGTCTCTACTTTTCAGGGCTTGAATCTCTGAGGCTCTCAGCCAGCGACTTTCAGAGTTTAACTGCTGATCCAAGCCAGGCTCACTGGTGATGTAGCTTGGCTGGAGCGTTCCTCGTGAAACACTAGGGAGGAAGCACTGATCTCCAAGGACGACATATTTGTAAAGCAGTCTGGGTTGAGGATGCTTTGATTCGATAAAATGAACTTTGTCTTCCCAAGTAATCACACATGATCAAATCTTCAAGTGTCACAATTCTCCAAATATCTCACTTTGTGACGTGGCTTTTCCCACCACTAGATGGCCTCCCAAGCATGCAAGCCTGCTCTGCATGGAGAAATTGAATATGAATTTCTGGAATTCTTAAACTTACTTTATTTTTATCTTTGAAGTACTGAAAAGCAAACCTAGGGCCTTTCACATATGAGACAAAGCACTTTATCACTGAGATCCAGCCTCACTCCAGCCTGATTATTTTAAATGTGGACAATCACACATGTATGACATTGCCGTTCACCATTCTCAAAGCCAGTATCAATTCTTTAATGTTTCTGTAAGCATTCAATTAATAGTCACTCATGTTTTCTGAAAATTCAGTATAACCTTAGAATGTGCAGATGTTCCTTAATCCTTCCGACTACAAACTTAAAATGCAGGATTAAAATGGTAAATATAAATTTACTAACCGTGTGTTTGGCTTGTCTTATAAAGCAATATAAACTACACTTAACAGGCTAGTCTTTAATATTTTTAAAGTACTGGAACTGACCAGAAGAACAAACCTTTAATCAATGCTTATCCCACAGCAAGCAGTTATCCTTAATGTTTTAAACTCAAAATCATTTCGTCTTCATAAGTTTTAGTTTCTTATCTGTAGCTGCCACTATTTCATAAATGGGGAAACTGAGGGATGGATAGTTTGCTCAGTATTTCAGCCAGGAAAAAGGCATAAAGCTGTTTATTGAAGTCAGATTAGGGACTGGAGTGACGGCTTAGCAGCTAAGAGCACTGCTTGCTTTTCCTAAGGACCTGGGTTGGACTCACAGAGCCCACAGGGTGGTTAACAGTCTATAATTTCAGGTCCAGGTGATCCTATACCCTTGTTCAGCCTCTGAGGATACTGCTTGACTGTGGTACACAGACATACAGGCAGGAGAAGCACCCATACACATAAAATTTAAAAAGTAAATGATTCTCAAAAAATAGCTTCAGATTAGTGAGACTCTGAATCTAGCTCATTTGTAAGTTCCCCTGCCTAAAACAAGCATGGAGGCTGCATGAATTCACACTGGCATGAATGGTATTTAGATTGTGGTCTGTCTGTCTGTCTTTTCCTGTCAATATTCTCCTTTTTTAATGCTGGAATGAAATAATCACCAACTATTGTGAAAGTGCATATGTACACTCAAAAGCATTCATGGACATGTTCTCTGTTGCCATCATTACCATTGTATGGCTAGAGTTAGGGTTTCATGGGAATTTGAGCATTCTCAAGTGTAGCCCATGTGATCACACATCTCTTTGCTCACACCAAACCATGTGATGCCGGTCCTGGGTCACAGCCTCTGCCAGAGACTTCCCACACCTAGGCACCAGTCTTATTTACAAGTCAAGTTTAGTGCCCTGGACTCAGTTGTGTTGGGGTTGTGCTGAGGCTTCCCTGTGATTTCAGTGGATAATTGAACAGTTTCAGAAGCCAGAAAGACAGAGACAGGGAGATGCCGTTTACATGCTTCAGGGAAGCATGAAGATGACCAGTGTTTGAGGCGTGTAAGCCGACAGGAAGAAGTGGACTATTTCCTTAGAGCTAGCTATGCTATGTAACTCTAGTATTGGGGAAGCAGAGAGAAGGTCTCAGCAAACTCTGTGTATGTGTGTGTGTGTGTGTGTGTGTGTGTGTGTGTGTGTGTCTATGTAATATATATTACATAATTTTAGCACACTATACCCTACAGGTTTAGCATCCTTTCTCCAAGTCCCAAATCTGAAATGCTCCAATGCTGGAAACTCCTAGGAGTGCCATTATGATACCACAATTGGAAAATTCCATGGCAAGAGCCTTTGTTTCATGTACAAAATAATTTAAAATATTAAATGTATAAAAATTGCCATTAAGCTGTGTGAATAAAGCATATGAAAACTATAACTTAAGATTTTCATTCCATCTTCAAGAAATCTCACTACTCAGGTACAAATATCTCAAAATCTGAAACTGAAGCCAGGTGTCATGGTGCATGCCTGTAACCCCAGCACTTGGTCTGTGGAGACAATAGAATCAAAATTTCAAGGTCACAATATTGTGAATCCAAGGCCAACCCAAGCTACATGAGACTCTGCAAAAGCTGAAATTTAAAATGTGTCAAGCATTTCTAAAAAAGACTGTTCAGTTTGTGTCTCCTGCTCCCAGGATTTACATTTCAAATGACCTATCAGGTTGTCTCTCTGACAAAAGGTGTTAATTAAAAGCTCAAGTCTATAGGTAGATTGTTTTGCTTTGATTTTTCCAGTTCTGGAATGGAAACTAGGTTCTCACAAATGCTGAGAAAGTGTGTCTGCCAATGAGCAACATATCTAACTCAACATAAGAGGAATCTTAAGTGGCATTGTTTTTCTTTGGACCTGAACTTAAGTGTTATGAAAACTCTAAATTGACTTAAGGAATCCCATTCACTTTGGCTTTGATCCCCATGCATGAATCATTTTGCATCTGAAAGTTTCCATTAGGGAGTCCCTGGTATGAGGGAAGCTCTACCCTTAGAGAGCATGTGGGCTGGAAAATCCAGAACTCTACATCTTTCTCAGCATTGCATTCTCATTAGCTGTCACAAAGCAGAAGTGACATCTACAGGGACAAAGGACACTGGAGTTCAAGTTTTGTAACTATTTGCTAAAGTTATTCTTTGTTTCAAAACACCATAATAAATAGGGTAAGCCAGTGGCCATCTCAGCTCACTTAAGCAGAGGCCACTCTAGGGTTCAGACCCAAAGCCAGTCCATCTTGGGCCTTTGTATCTTGTAGCCACTAGAGGGCACAAATGAGCCCAAGCCAGGGTGTGTGTGTAGCTGCTTCTACCTCAAAATCCCAAAGCACAGGAAAGAACCCCGAAGGCCCTCTCCCTGGCCCTTTAAAGATAGAATATTCCTGTCAGAGATGTCAGAGTAGCTCCAAGGAGGCCAGCAGTGCTGGGCTGAGATGTGTCTACGGCCCTCACAGGACACACTGTTGGCTGCCACTGACTCAGCCCCTAGAAAAGAAGCCTGAGTTTGCTAAAACCTCATATCCCTCAGATTGTGGCTCCAGCCATTCCTGCTGTGGCCTGGTGTGTATTTGAGAAGCATCTAAGGTGGGGCTTATTGTCTTTGTTGTGGAAACTTATGGAATTGAAACCATTTTAGTCCTGGGGAGACTTTAAGTTAGGAGCTTGAAGTTCAAATTTATGCCTTGATGACACCCAGCTTTGGCTCTCCAAAGTGGAGAATCTGCTACCTGAAATTAAATTTTCTCTGCTTTCTCAGGAAGAGGGCCCTGTGAGCCTCAGACAGCTCAGCTGCACAGGAATGTGGCTGACACAAAGGTGAAGCTGAGAAGGGGGAACCCCACATCTTGATGAATATGCACAAATTCTAGACTCTGTGCAAACACATTTAATTTTAGGCACAGTTTCACTGTTTGATATTGCTTAATTTTTTTCCTCAGCCCAGCCTGTGGGGCCACATTAGCACACAAGGTTTGATCAGGAAGTTATCGATGTCATTATAACAGTCAGTAAGTGAAACTATGGTTCATGATAAACATGACTCAGCATGAACTTTCTAGAACATAGTTGATCCAATCACTTATTAAATTGTTCTTTTTATTTTATTTATGTGTGCGTGTGTCTGTGTGTTTGTACAGATGTGTGTAGGTGCCCACAGAGGCCAGAAGAGGGAGTCGGATGCCTTGGAGCTAAAGTTACAGGTGTTTGTGAACTACTTAACTGGGGTGCTGGGATCTGAACCCAAATCTTCATGGCTGAACCCCAAGCATTGTTAACTGCACAGCCATCTCTCCAGCCCTAACCCTCATACTTCTTTAAAATAGACAGACATGAAACTTAGATTTTCTGTTGCCTTTCAGGATTTTTCTCCGTAGTGTGTCTTTCATAAGCTGTCACATTACCCTCCCACACTACTCTCTGTTCTGAGTACAGTGTTGCAGTCCATCTTTGCAGAGATGTTCATTCACACACTCGGCCCTCCATGGGCATCTCTATTCCCTTTTTTTTTTCATGCAACTACCTTGGCTGACATGCCTTCTGAACACTTCTGTGCTTCAGCAATTTTTCTCATTCTGTAAAATCTTGCTGATATGTGTCAAAATGATGAAATTCTGTCCTGCCCATCCCTAGGCAGTTAAAGGAATGTCCTTTTTTGTACTCTGTCCTGGCTAGTTTCAGGTCAGCCTGACACAAGCGAGAGTCTTTTTGGAAGAAGGATGCTCAATTAAAAAAATGTCCCAACTAGACTGGCCTGTGGGTAAGCCCATGGTGTATTTTCTTGATTGGTGAATGATGTGGGAGGGGTCAAATCAATGTGAGTTGTGCACCCTGGATTGATGATCCAGGGTTCTATAAGAAGGTAAGCTGAGCAAGCCGTAAGAAGCAAGCCAGTAAGCATCAGTAAGCAAGCCAGTATGGCCTCTGCATCAGCTCCTGCCTCCTGCATTGCATGAATTCTATTTAGTATATAATAAAACCCAGAGCCAGATATTGGGGAAAAGCTAAAATATCAGAGAGACAAGAGCAAACCATAACCGATTCTCACCCAGCCAGCTCCTCAGGCCCAATGGGCTCAAAGGCAAAAAGCCAGAACTTTTGCCTCCTCCTTATATTTCTTTCTCTGCCCAGCTATCTTGCTTCCTGTTCAACATCCCTAAAGCTAGGATAAAAGGTGGGTGCCGTCACTGCCTGGCTGTTGGAACTCACTAAGTTCCGGAGGATCTCTGCCTCCCAAGTGTTGGGATTAAAGGCATAGATCGCCACTCCCTGGCATTCATGGCTTAGCTCTGTCCTCTGATATTTCAGTCTATTTTTTAAATTAGATATACCACCACACTCTAGGTTCCTGCCCTGTTTGGGTTCCTGTCCTGACTTCTTTCAATAATGGACAGCAATGTGTAAATGTAATCCTTTCTTCCCCAACTTGCTTTTTGGTCTGGGTGCTTCGTTGCAGCAATAGAAACCCTGAGATGTGGTCTCACAGCACTTTGGAACTTGGATGGATGTTAGTTCTGCTGAGTGCTATGTCACAACTGTCAATATGCCTTCCTTATTAGAAAATTCAGTCCCCCTGTGTAGGGACCCAGCAGCAATCCCCACCTCTAGCTCAGCATTCACTTGGTAAACACTGATGAATGGCACCAGTTTACTCTCAAAATCCCAGAGCCCTTTGCTTTACAAGAATTCTCACGGGGCTGGAGAGATGGCTCAGAAGTTAAGAGCACTGACTATTCTTCCAGAGGTCCTGAGTTCAATTGCCAGCAACCACATGGTGGCTCACAACCATCTATGATGACATGTGGTACCCTCTTCTGTATAGTGTATACACAATAAATAAATAAATCTTTAAAAAAAAGAAAAAGAAAGAAAAGAATTCTCTGTGCTATAATTTCTCCTTTGCTCCTCTGGGCTAGGAGCTCTTTTCTTACAGGCTTTCCCGCTTGCCCCCCTTGCCAGGTGTCTGGTTCCCGATCCTTGTATAGAGCAATGCACAGCTGGGCCACAGCCTGACCACAGCCCCCAGCTTCTGAGAGGAAGGGGCAGGGCCGGGCTCTGTGCCTCTGAGAACAAGCCAGAGAACAATACCAGGAAGTGTCCAAGTGGGAAACAACCCGCTGGGCTGAGCCCATTCGGAGGAGCTTCCTGATTGGCTTGATCTGCTCTGTGCAGGAACTCTTAGAATAACTTTGGAATTGTCCCAGTGGACAGACAAACTTGTCCCCTGAAAAGGAGCTGTCACCTGGTAATGTCAAGCATGGAAAACATGGCTAGGCACACCCAGAAGCTCTGACAGTTTCCTTTAAGAAGGTCTGCTTGGTTTTACCTAGCCTCCCTCTGCCCCCTACTCTGGGCATTTTCTGAGCTGCAGGCTCAATGCATTGTTGTCTATATCTTCTAATGACTGACATCAAAGGGCCCTGTTAGTTTTTTGGTAGCTGGTTAGGCAGCTCATGGACACCCATAGTGCATGTGGCCACAGAAGGCAAGGGCGTCTTCCTCAAGTCTTCCTTCTGTAGTAGAATGTGAGCTTGATATGGATGTACACTCTTCCCATAACACACGTGTGGAGGCAGCCCA